>CAUYQU010098841.1:0-66828 GCA_963574635.1 Cheracebus regulus
AAGCCAAGTCCTAGGTCAAGGCTTGTAACTTACCCAATAGCAGTCTTGCTCTCCCACAACCAATCAAGCTGTTTCACTCCCTATAAAACCCCCTGTCTGAGAGGAGTCTGTGCGACTTCTCCGGCCCCTCCTGTCCGGACCGCAGAACCTCATCCGGGAGCCTGAATAAATTCCCTTGCATTGGATTACTTTGGTGTTGGCCTCAGTTTCTTCGTTTTATCCTCAGAAACAAACCTCACACTTACTATTTTAAAAGTGGCTCTTTTATGATGCTGCCCAGGTTAATTGACAGAAGATAAGCCATATAAGTTAGATAATATTCTAGGTGGAAAACATCTTTATGGCTCATCAGTTCCAAACTCTTCATGACAAAAATGGGAGAAACTGAGGTTCAAAAGTAGCATCTAACTTTATCCAGGATCACATTTTAAGCTAGAGGTATATCTAAGTCTAGAACTCAGATTTCCTGACTTCAACCTATTGCTCTTATCACTATAAATGTTAGTTTAGTAAGTTGTATGTACCAAGTTGAACATATAGCTCAAGCAGACAGAGGGAAAATGTAAAAGGAAAGACAATGGAGAAGAAGCATGTCTGATGAAGACCAGGAAGTGGTCTTATTTATTCATTTGCTCATTTAGCAAATTTTACTGAGTGCTTACTAGGTGTCAATAATTGTGCTGAGTGCTAGAGATACAGCCATAAATAAAATAGATCTAGTCCTTATTTTTATAATGTTTTATATCCCAAAGGGATAGACAGACCAAATAAAATAAGTCATGTAAACACAAATGAAAAAAAAAAATTCATCAAAAAGCACAATCAGCTTAACAGCACTCATCAGAGGAAACAGGAAATAATACAGTGTATTGCTTTAGGTAGAGTTCAGGGGAACGTCTGTAAGCAAGAGACACTTAAGCTAATAACTGAAATACAAAAAATAGGCAGTTTCACAAAGCCACTGGGCAAAGAACATTACAGGCTGATGGAGCTGCATCTGCAATGACCAGGAGGCAGGGGGGAAAAAAGCAGGTCACAGCAATGGAACAACTCTGTTGCTGACATGCATTGGTTAAGGGAGATGATGGTAAAAAATGTGGTCGGAGAAATGAGCAGGTGGTCCCACACCATTCTCAAATGGGGGATTTTAAGTTGGGGATCAACATCATTCTTTTGTATTTTTTGAAGATCACTTTATCAAGTTCAGATGGGCTAGATTGAACTTGAAACCCAGCTAGGACCAAAACATAGGTATCCCAATTATATGCATGGTGATCTTGAACAAGTCTGTTTTCTCTTCCATGTTTACCTGATAATGGGAATGTCAAGTGAGTTGGTGAATATAAACTCCTTTGAAGGAATAATCAAAGCTAAACTGAGGGTAGGGAGGACACATCCTATATTTTTCCCTAGACTGTCCCAACACAAATGGATGCTCGTTGAAGACTGGAAAGATGACAGCTTCTTACCCAGTTCTCTGGCAGTATTCCATATCTTTTGTACAATTCTGACAAGACATGCAATTCTGACCTATACAACAGAAAGCTGACGCTGAGAGAGTTTAAAATGATTTTTCTATCAATAGGTAGTCAGCATTTGTTTCTAAGTCTCTTGATCTATCCCAATTCTCATGATAACTCTTATTAAGTCTCTTCTCAAGCAGGAAGCTCTTAAGATCTTCAGCCTTGACAGCTGTTAAAAATTAGTAGCATAAAGACCCAAACTAAGCTCTCTATTAAGAAAAAGATAAACATTTCAACCAGATTCACCACTGTTCTTGGGGACCCTTATGGCTTAGTTTAATTATAACTAATGCAGTACCCCCAAAACATTCTGATATCCTTAGGATGTGAAGTTACCAAAGACTCGTTATAAACAGCACTTGAGCTCTAGAAGGAAAAGACAGAAATATATCAAATGATGCCCCATGCTAATGGATTTTAAAGACTAAGAAATAAAGGTAACAGAGTAACAGGCTCTGATGTCAGCTTCACTGGGATACCTGCTGACAAGCCAGCTCTGAACACTAATATTGTTCATCTTCTCAAAACCTCAGGTCCATCAGCAATACCTTCTAGAGTGAGCCATGCTTCATTAGGAGGCCGGGGTCAGTGGCTTTAAATGACTAAGTCAAGGCTAACATTTGGGATAGGGAAGGGGGTCTCTAGATTTAGACACCTCCATTAATTTTCTTCCTATTGGAAAAGAAAAGATGAGTTCTCTGAAAGCCTTTGATTAGAAAAGGAGAAATTAGTAGAAGAGCTTGTCAGACAAAGAGATAGAAGGAAAAATGGCTTCTCATTTCAGCTAAACCAACCTGCCTCTTGGTTGCTGGGTCACTTAAAGGCACTCTTCTATCTCTAGGCCTTGTTTCTTCATCTCTAAAAGAAAAATTCAGCTTAGATTATGTCTAAGGGTCTTCTATTCTAATACAAATAATTCCCAATTAATGATGGCTCAACATAAAATATTTTGACTTTATGATGGTGCAAAAATGATGTAAATTTAGTAGAAACCATAACCTCATTGTAAGTTGAGAAACAGCTGTAGTTTGTGATTTTATATACAAACACTCAAGGTCTTATATACTTATATAGTATACTTATATACTATAGGTCATGAATCTGAGCTTTCCTAAAGGTAGTAAAGGAATATCCATACATTTCCCAGTTCTATGTGTTACCAGTGGTTCTCATTTGTGATACTTGGAGTACAGCCTACAACTGTGCAATAGAAAATAACAAACAAGATTGTCAGCTCTTCAAGGAACTGGGGTATGTATTTGCTAACCTAGGAATCTTCATCAGTATGTTCATGAAAAACAGGCTAATTATAGTAAAATGAAATAGCCATGTGAGAACCTGAATCCATTCCATTTGCTGCTAAAGGTTCATCTCCATTAACTCTAATATGCTTCATTGAAGCATATACATTAGGAATACAGGAAAAAGGTTTATGACTCCTGTTGCGAACTCCTTACCACTCTACTGCCCCTAAGAATAAATTCACATTGGTCTGTGTTCAGGCCTATAGTCCAGCATCACCATAGCAACATTTTCCCATTAGTAACAAAGTATGAGATGATAATGAAGACAACTGCTGTATAATGAGTTGGGCATAGACCAAGGCAGAGCTTCCAAAGGGTAAAGAGGAAAGAATACATGCTTGCATCTTGGCCTTATCAGAGGGATTTCCTTAAGAGATAGAAATGTATTATATGTACTTATCAATGTAATATTAACATACTGACATATATTCTTAGGTCAAGACTTCAAGTTGAATGTTAAAGATATGTTCATTGCTGATTTGTGACAGTCTCATGAGGCTTGGCCCCTGTGGTCTACTATAAATTGCATCTTGATCATCCACATATGCACTTTCTATGATTTTAAGTGTGCCAGTGTATGGGAACTCATTTGGTGTTGTGTGGATCTCTGACTGGGAGCTTTATTTTTCTTTAGAGTTCAAGTTTATCCCTTCTCCACTTGAATAACATAAATAAGAAGGAATGAAAGAGCTAAAACTCTTTTAGGGGTAGAGAGATGATATCAGCTGGGAAGACTCAACAATATTACTTCATCTCTTTATTCCCACTTGCATCGTAAGGCCTTGTACTTGATAGGCATTGGTCAATATGTACTGGATGGATAGATGGATGGATGGATGGATGCATGCATGGATGAATGGACAAATGAGTAGACAATAAGCAAATGTTCCTCTTGCTGCCACTCCTGTTGTGCTCTTATGTCCCAGTTCCAGTAAATACATGTATCTGATTGCTCTGTGCCTGACTCCTCTGGTTGGGAAATTTGCCTGGTGCTGCAGGATTCTAGGACTGAGATGCAACCATTATATTAACATAACTAGAGTCTTGCCACTGTAGCTCTCTGCTGACTGATTTCCTTATTGCTGCCTTCCTGCCTAAACTACACAAATCACTGCTCCAGGATTTCTATAGCTCAGTACAACTTGCTACTCCTTCCCCAAACCCTAACACCAACTGCTTGATGGCACTTCAACTTGCTGCTACCTTCTTCTCACAGTATATTCTACCTGCTGGACTGGAACTTTTCAAAGCTCCTTCACAGTTTCTGTTTATATCTAACAGGCATAATCCCATCCAGTCACTTCAGAAGCTGCACATCTAAAATTGCTACCCAGACTTGTGGCAGAAGGAAAGACCTTCCATGTCTCCTGATGTTATCTATCTGGGATCCATTGTGTATGAAGAAGCTTGGCATGTTTATTTTGCATAGTCTCTCCCTGAATTGCCAGTGATATCTAAGACAATTCAAAACGACTACTTGCTAAACTGAAAAACTAGAATTTTTTAAAAATCCTATAAGACATATCTGGATTTCCATTGCAGTTCTGCCAACTGTTAGTTCTGTAAGGTTGGGTTACAAAGACTCCATGCATTACTTTCTTTATCTGAAGAAAAAAAAAGGAATGTCAGTAATAGGAATATCTTGAAGAATAACACATAAAGTGCTAAGAAGTGACAGTCACTCTCAGACAAAAAGAACTTTGGCTAACAACTAAACAATCACCTACACCACCCACTCCTGCTCATTGCTGTCACAAGTGACATCCCAGACACATTTTGCTTCTTCAAAGATTTTGGAACCTGGTTTAGAGCATTCATCTCTACTAAGTCCATTGTCAGGTTGGGTACTTCACTTCCACATGTATAATTTATTCAGCACCCTGACCTTTCTATTTCATGGCCATCTTCTCTCTAGTGACAATCTCCACTTCATCTGGGTCACGCTGTATTGTACCATACCTTAGACCTTTCCTTTAGCCATAACTACTTTACTTCCAAAATCACCTATATGTACATCTCATTGAGATAATAATCTTCTGTTCATCCAGTTTGCTTCTTCAGTTATTCTTATTGTAACTACCAGTTTATTAATCCTTCATTTCTCCCCTTTCTTCTATTTCTGTAATCTCCATAATTATTTAAAACACCCTCAATGGAACTCAAACTCCATGTTTCTCTATTGCTGTTCTTTAATTTTTTTTTATTATGCTTTTCAAGCAAATCTGTATCTCTATTTGTAAAACTTTGTCTACTGTCCCTATGACTATAACCAAGCAGTCAAGTATGACTGGATGAAATCACAGTATTAGGAAGAGTACTTGAATAATAAATTGGTTATCTTGTGGAGCCACAGCATCCACAAGATCATCACTTACCACTCTCCTCACTAACATGTAGGCTTCTCAATAGTAGACAGTCTGTGTTATTTACTATATATCCCAAGGGCCAGAACAGTGGCCACTCACCAAATGTGTGTTGCATGAATGTTTGACCAGCCTAAAGTGGGCCTTCATTGTCCCCAACAAACTTAAAGCTTTTCCCCATTAACTCAGTTACTTCTTTGCTGATATGACTAACTGACTGTTTCCCATTTGCTGATATGATTAAGTCCTCAAAGTTCTTCTTGGCCACTTACCTTTCTTTTATCCTAAGCCCTTAAAGGGGAAAGACCAGCCCAAAGAGGACCCTTATTGTCACCAATAAACTTAAAATGTTTACCCAGTAACTCAGTTTCCCATTTGCTGATATGACTAACTGACAGTTTCCCACTTGCTGATATTATAAACTGTTCGCACATTTCCCTGGCCCCTTACCTTTCTTTCATCCTAAGCCCCTCTCTCTGTCACCTCTTTGATAACTCTCAGCAGAAGCCCTTGCCTTGTACTTCACAAGGCATCCTAGGTCACCTTCTTGTCTGTTCTCTTTCCCTAGGCAACTCACCCACACTGACAGTTTTATCTCTTACAAGCAAAGTCGCAAGCAGTACAATCTCTGGTTTAGGCCTCCCCTATGAATTCCAGGCCTTTTTATCGAACCTCCCCTGGATTATCACACTGGCTATCACAAAAGTATATCCAAGCCAGCATGTCCAAAATTAAACTCATGGTCTTTTGCTCTAAGCTCAGACACTTTTAATGTTCTTTATCAATGAGAATGAGCCCACCATCCATTTAATTATACCAGTCATAACCTAGCAATCATAATTAACAGTGTCTTCTATACCCTCCATATCTAATCCACCACCACATTTGTCTGTTTTACCTTCCTGAATTTCTCCTAGATCTGCTCACTTCTTTTTCCTGTACTCCATAACCCTAGTTTAAGCCCCTCTTATTTCTCCTACATTCCTACAGTTGGCTCCAGATACAGCTCAGATCCACTTCTAATCCCTCCAGTGTGTTCATACTACAGCTGGAGGTATCATTTCAAAATGTAAACCTGGTCATATCACTCCCATGTTATGATCCAATAGCTTTACATTGCATTTAGGCTAAACACCAGAAAACTTAAAAGTGACCCATAACATCCTGCATGGTTATAGCCCACTCTCCACACACTTTCCATGCCTAACTCCCATTTGTTCTCTACACTACACCAAATTACCCTCCATTTGATTTCTCAAATGAATCATGCTTATGCTAGAACTGCACCTCTTCATACTGAACTCTTTGCCTAAAATTTTCTCCCTAGGCTCTCTTTACCTGGTTAGCTCCTGTATATCCTTGAATATCACCACAGTCATGACTTACTCAATCTTCCTCTCTGCCCTGCCAGACAAGGTCAAGTCTCCACATTACATGTTCCCTGAGCCTTCACTCATTTCTCTTTCATCACAGTTATTCCAATTATAATCATGCAAACATAAATTATAATTATATTCTAAGTTTAATTGTACCTCAATTTAAGAGTTTATTTGATTAAATGAGTGTCCTGTCCATAGATTCTAAACTCCATGGGGGCAGAATTGTACCAAGCACAGTTTCTAATACCTTAAATACTAATAAATGAAAAAGTGCTTAACAAATGGTGATAGTGACAGTACTAATAGTAACTGTAATACTAGACTAATAACATACTTTATAGACAAGCAAATCTAGGGCAAGAGAATACTCTCAACACAAACCCAGCTATCTTCTCTTATGTAGTTAACCATAACCATGTTCCCATTTGTCTGCATCCTAAACATCCTCAGGACTAAGTATGGCAGGTCAAAAAGAAATATGGAGACAATGATATAAAGAAGTAAACATCACAGGTCAGGTAGTGGACCTCTGTAGTTACTGCCTGTCTGGCTTCATCCTCCCTTTTTCCAGTAGAGACCCAGTCCTTGTCTGCCAATCGCAATATTAGGCAAGAAATCTAAGCTAAGATAACTCTGTTCTTTCCTTGAGGAATTTAACCCTTAAGCAGAAATCCAAAGGGAGAGAATACAGA
Organism: Cheracebus regulus; assembly: GCA_963574635.1. Taxonomy (NCBI): domain Eukaryota; kingdom Metazoa; phylum Chordata; class Mammalia; order Primates; family Pitheciidae; genus Cheracebus; species Cheracebus regulus. Next base: position 7,262 of record CAUYQU010098841.1, read on the forward strand.
GTTGAGCCCCAGATGACACTGTAGTATCCCAAAGATACTCCTGCTTCCAAGTGTCTGCTGCTTGGCTCTCAGAGCTACCCTGGTTTCTTTCCCACCTAAGGCCAGGCTGTTATCTCATCCTTTCATTCTGTGAATTATCCGGTATTCTACAATTAAATAAATTGTCATTTTTAATTTGCATCTGCAACATTATTAAAGCTTTCCATTAAAGAAAATTGACTGATAAAATCCATAAAATTCATATAGAACAGATTTTATCTCATACCAAAAATATGTCTTCTTTCCAAGTTTTCATAAAACATTTATAAAAATTGATGTCAGAGCAAAGAGAAAAATTTCAATTTTAAAAAGAAGAAATTATACAATCAACATTTTCAGATAAATGACTTTAAAAATTCCTAAAACTTAATCATGACAATTTATGACAGACACATAAATTGCCTTCAATGAAAATTTCATTAAAGAAAAATGTCAATGTATTTATGTCTTCTATTTTTAAATATTTTAATCTGCTTGTTGAATGCCTACTAGATACCAGTGTATCAGCCATTCATCAAACGTTTTCATTAGTAGATTAGCCTCCTTGAACTCTTAGTGCAGGAAAACAGCACTTACCTAATGCTTACTATATACTAAGCCCTGTACTAAACTATTTATATTCATTTTGCCATTTAATCCTCACAACAATCCTAATGAGTTAGAAATTATTAATACCATTTTGCTGATGAGAAAATCAATGCTTAGATACAGAATGTAACTTATCCAAGGTCATATAGTTCCAGACAGCAAACTTAAACCCTGGTCTGCCTGACTATAGAGTTCAAGTTTTTCTCACTACATTTTAAATAATTTAGTGTTCTTACTAAAAAACACAAACAGTGACAAAAACAGCAAACCACAAGAATAGAAAACAACTACAGGAGACCTAATGATCACAAATTAGATCTTAATGTCACACAGGAAGCCATCCTGCTCTCTTCCTGTCTGTTTTTCCTCCTCTTTCCTTCATGTGTAAACCCATCCACTCATTGAAGCTTGACTCTGTAGTCTTTGTGCTTTTTATGTTGCAGTTCTATGCTAGCCATGGGAGTAGAGCAGTGAACAAGTTAGGTAGTGCCCTGTCTTTACAAATCATACCATGCTCATTGGAAAGACTGACAATTTGAACAAGAAACTACAAAAATCTCTGGAAGCTACAAGCATTTTTTCAAAGTATTATTGAAATTCAAAGCAATTTTGAGTAGGTACAATAAAAATAATTGATACTTTTAAAATCCATACAACATTGAAGCAAACACATTACATCACATATAGGCCCCTTTGGTGGTAGAACTAGGATTTAGATACAGGCTTTCTTACTGCTGAGGTTAGGACTTTCATCCATTACGCTTCCTCATTTTTTCCTCTAGCATCAGTCATAACCCTAGATTCTTTATTGAAATAACCAATGGAACAGGTGTGGTGGCTCACACCTGTAATCCCGGCACTTTGGGAGGCTGAGGCTGGTGGATCAACGGAGGTCAGTAGTTTGAAACCAGCCTGGCCAACATGGTGAAACGCTGTCTCTACCAAAAATACAGGCTCCCACATGATGCTGTTGGTCTGCAGAGGACACTTGAGTAGTGAGACAGGCATTCATCTTTGTCTGGTTGGTAATCCTTTCCAGCATTCCTGAACAGTCTCCAGTCTCTGAAATATTTTCCCTTCAAGAGTTCAAGCAATTCTCCTGTCTCAGTCTCCCAAGTAGCTGGGACTACAGGCATGCACCACCATGCACAGCTAATTTGTGTATTTTTGGTAGAGACAGGGTTTCACCATGTTGGTCAGGCTGTTCTCGAACTCCTGACCTCAAATGATCCACCTACCTTGGCTTCTTAAGGTGCTGGGATTACAGGGGTGAGCCACTGCGCCCGGACTGGAATGGTATCTTTTAATTCTGTTTCTTATGGTGTTGTCAAAAATCTAGTTTTTTATTTATTATTTACTCAGGACAACTTATGTGAAAGGGTATTTGAAATAACAAAAATAAAAATTGACCCTGAAACATTAAATAATTGTTAACTTTAAACCAAATTAAGATGACAATGTTGTGCCTCAAAAAGTAAAGACTGATGAGGCCCAGCACTGTCAAGGGCTTACGGGCCTGTGCACTCTCAGTCCTTCTGGTAAAACTGTAAATTTGAATAGTACTTTTAGGAGAACTGAAATGTGAAAGATGAATTTAACTTTTCTAATATCTCTAACACATGCTTTACAAGAAATCATTGGTAGTTTCAAAAGAAGTGTTAAAAAGAAGTATAGTTCTCCCTCTATATCCAGAGATTCCACATCATTGAATTCAACCAACTACAGATTTAAAATAGTCTGAAAAAAATCACAGTGGAAAATAACACAAACTAAAGAACAACACATTATAACAACAATTTACATAGCATTTACATTATATTAGGTATTATATGTGGTCTAGAGATGATGTAAAGTATAAGAGATAATGTGCTTATATTATATGCAAATATTATGCCATTTTATATAAGGAACTTGAGCATGTACAAATTGTGGTATCCACTAGGGTCCTGGAACCAATCCCCTACAGATAACGAGGATATCTGTAGTTATGTATTATGATTAGTTTTCTTAATCCTACCTTTTTGACTCAAGAATTCTACTTCAGTGAATATGGTTACTGAAAATATTTTCATCCCAGTCAATTTTTTCTCCTTTATCTCAAATTTGGTAATGCATCTATTACTACTGTAATACTTATCAAGCACTTACTATCTGCCACGTACATATATTAATTTGTAATGACCTTGAAGTAGATATTGTTATTGCCCCAATTTTTTAAATCTTTAAGTTTGGGAGTACATGTGCAGGTTTGTTATTTAGGTAAACTAGTGTCACAGGGGTTTGTTGTACATATTATTTCATTACCCAGGTACTAAGCATATTTATGTTTTCTGTTCTCTCTCTCCTCCCACCTTCCACCTTCAAGAAGGGCCCAGTGTCTGTTGTTTCCTTCTTTGTGTCCATGAGTTCCCATCCCACTTAAAAGTGAAAGCATGTGGTGTTTGGTTTTCTGTGTTAGTTTGCTAAGGATAATAGCCTCTAGCTCCATCCATGTTCCTGCATACAACATTATTTCATTCTGTTTTCTGTCTGCATAATATTCCGTGGTACATTTGTACTACATTTTTCTATCCAATCTGTCATTGATGGCATTTATGTTGATTCCATGTCTTTGCTATTGTGACTAGTGCTGCAATGAATATTTGCATGCATGTATGATTTATATTCCTCTGGGCATATACCCATTAATGAAATTGCTAGGCCAAGTGGTAGTTTCTGTTTTTAGCTCTTTGAGGAATTGCCACCCTGTTTTTTACAATGGTTGAACTAATTTACACTTCCACTAACAGTGTATACATATTCCCTTTTCTCTGCAACGTCGCCAGCATTTGTTATTTTTTGACTTTTTAATAGCTATTCGGACTGGTATGAGATAGTATCTCATTGTGATTTCGATTTGCATTTCTGTAATGATTAGTGATGTTGAGCTTTTTTTTGTGATTGTTGGCTATGTGTCTGCCTTCTTTTGAAAAATGTCTTTTCATGTCTTTTGCCTACTTTTTAATGAAGTTTTTTTCTTGTAAATTTGTTTCTCATAGATGCTGGATATTAGACTTTTGTCAGATGCATAGCTTACAATATTTTCTCCCATTCTGCAGGTTATCTGTTCACACTATTGATAGCTTCCTTTGCTGTATAGAAGCTCTTGAATTTAATTAGACTCCACTTGCAAATTGTTGCTTTCTTTGCAATAGCTTTCAGTGTCTTTGTCATGAAATGTGTCTATGTTCAGAATGGTATTACCTAGATTGTCTTCTAGGGTTTTTATAGTTTTGAATTTTACTTTTTAATTCTTTAATCCATCTTGAGTTGATTTTTTATATGACATAAGAAAGTTTCAAACTTCTGCATATGACTAAGTCAGTTATCCCAGTATGATTGATTGAATAAGGAGACTTTTCCCCATTATTTGTTTTTGTCGGCTTTGTTGAAGATCAGATGGTTGCAGTTGTGCAACCTTATTTCTGGGCTGTCTGTTGTGTTTCATTGGTTTATCTGAATATTTTTGTATTAGTACCATACTGTTTTGGCTACTGTAGCCTTGTAGTACAGTTTAAAGTCAGGTAACATGATGTCTCCATTTTTGCTCTTTTTGCTCAAGATTGCCTTGGCTATTTGGGCTCTTTTTGATTCCATGCGAATTTTAAAATAGCTTTTTATAGTTCTGTGAAGAATCATTGGTAGTTTTATAGGAATAGTACTGAATCTGTAAATTGTTTTGGGCAATATGGCCATTTTAATGATATTGATTCTTCCTACACATGAGCATAGAATTTTTTTCTATTTGTTTGTGTCATCTCTGATTTCTTTGAGCAGTGCTTTGTAATTCTCATTGTAGAGATCTTTCACCTCCCTAAATAGCTGAATTCCTAGGTATTTTATTCTTTTTGTGGCAATTGTGAATGTGATTGCATTCTTGATTTGGCTCTTGGGTTGGCTGTTGTTGGTATTTAGAAATGCTAGTGATTTTTGTACATTTATTTTGTATCCTGAAATTTTGCTGAAGTTGTTGATCAGCTGAAAGTTGCTCCAATTTTTACAGAGGTAGAAATAGTGACTCAGAAAGGCTAAGTATCTGCTCAAGGTCACACAGCCGGTAAGTACAAGGCCTGGACATTTTGCAGTCCTGCTGCCTTTATTTTATATTTCTATCTCCTCCCACCATCTCTACTGTCACTATCTAAGCCAAGTGACTGTTGTCCCTTATTTACAGTAGTGAAATAGCCTGTATCTCCTTATCTTTCCCACCTCCAACCATTTTCTCCCTGCAGCCAAGAGGGATCTTTTTGAAAGTCATGTCTTTCCCCTGCTTAAAATGTTTCATTGGCTTCTTTCACAGCAAATGGAAACAAAAGCAAAGCCTTTGGTGTGGCCTACAAATCTCTGCATGGTCCTGATCTCACAGCATGCTCCCAGGCTCTGTTGTTACCAATGGAGGGTGTCCAGGTTCTTGGCATCCTGAACAAAGAATTGAACAAAATGCATAAACAAAGCAAGGGAAGAATGAAGCAACAAAAGCAGAGATGTATTGAAACAAAAGTACGTTCCACAAGGTGGGAGCCCAATCAAGCATAAGTGTTTAAGAGCCCAGTTACAGAATTTTCTGGGCTTACATACCCTCTAGAGGTCTCCCATTGGTTACCTGGTGTACACTCTATGTAAATTAAGTAGCGGCCCACAGTCAGTCTGACTGGTTGTGGAAAGTAACCAATCAGAGGCTGAAGAGAAATAAATTTACACCCTATGCAAATGTCTGATTGGTTGTGGAAAGTGACCATTCAGAGGCTGAAGTGAAGTCACAAAGTTATACTCCTCTGCAAATGAAGAACTGGTCTAAGACCAGCCTGAGTGCTTGCAGGAGGAGACCAATCAGAGGTACTTTCAGTTTTTCATCTGCCATACAGTAAATGGGGAGTTGCAAAGGGAATATCCTCTGGTCCTTTTGTTACTTGTGCGTGGAAAGTTGGGGTTTTCCTTTTGACTTAGTTCTAAGAAGTCAGCATGAATCAGCCTAGGTTCCCTGACTCCAAACCCTATTCTCCTGCCTCACAGTAGCCTCCACATCTCCTCCTCCTGGGTACCAAGCTTTCTTCCCTCCCTGGACATTTGCACACACTCTTTGCTTTGCCTAGAATGCTATTCTTCCAGCCCTCACCTCCAATACTTCACGTTGTGAGTTTCTACTCTCTGATCTCTGCTCTAGATCACATCTCATAGCATTCCTAATAAAATACCTCTCTTGTGTGACCCTGCTATAATTTTACATTATTATATGATTAGTTGATTAGTCTGTCTCTCTAAGTCATTAATATTCTCTGACTATTTTTATTCAAAATACCTTTCACCATGCTTGGCACACTGGTGTTATCTACAGGTAACCTTATTATATAAATAATACTAATATAGAAAATTGTCACTTACTTTATCCTGTGAGCTAATTTACACCAGAACAATCTGTGTACATTTACAATGTGTTCTGGTATAATAAATACTTTGGTATAAAAGTACTTCGACAGGTTCTATTAACTTGAGTGCATAAAATTTTATTTTGCAATTTAAATGGAAAAGTCCCTTACTGAATCCCAGAACTGAGTACATGTCAGCTATGGACTGACCCTTGGGTGAATATATTGTATTTATAGGAATACTTGCATGGCTCAGTAATTTATGTGAAAATAGCATAGCTTTTGTTACATGGTGATTCTGAGCCATATTTCACTGCAAAGGCTCTGCACTCAGACAGCAGGAGGTCAGGGTCTGTACAAGTCCTGTGGCGCTGACGATAATTAACTGTGTGAGTTTGTGAAGCATGTAACCTTTCTAAATCTTGGATTTTCTCATCTGTAAAATGTGAGTAATAAAAATATCTCCTTTTTTGGGTTGTTGCAAGGATTAAATTGGAGAATTCAAACAAAGCACTTAGCTCAGCGCCAGTCAGTCATGGAAGTTGGCATTGTTGATGATTTTCCCTCACAGAGAAGAGATGCTTAAAGAAATGGTAAGATTTTTAAGCACTACTGGGGCAAGAAATTTAGACAATGGAAGCTTTTTTCTCCTATTAAATCATATCACTAGCAAGGAGCTGACTTTACTGAGTCACGTTCTGATCTACAGAGCAAACTGTATATTCTAGATGCAACTCCGGTATCCACTTTCATAAAGAAATAATTACCAAAGCCTCCATCTGCTAGCGTTTTAAGCATCCTTAGTCATTCTCTGTTTTCAATCAATAAAAGACATTGAAATTGGAGCTGAAACTGACTCTATTTCCATCAAAGAGTTCAGAAAGAAATCAATAGCCACCCATGATTCTCATTCTGGATATGTGACATCTCTTGCCACAGAAGTTCTCCCTGACTTTCTGGGAAACTGTGAATCCACCAATATATCTATAATAATTAATCTAAACCAAGGACCTCTCCTTTGTCTCCTGTAAATCTGCTAGAGTGCAGACCCACTTGGCTTATTTAAAAAGCACGAGCTTGATCATCAGGGTGAAAGAATTACTGTCATTAGCCAAATGCCACTGATAATATGGAACATAAAAGGGACTTTAGCTTTCATGAAAAATACTCTCAATTTAATGATAAGGAAAAACAGTTTTAAAACTGGGCAAAGAACACAAATAGACATTTCTCCAAAGAAGACATACAAATGGGCAATAGATGTATGAAAAGATCCTCAGTGCCAGTGTGTATTTGTTCAAACTTGAGCAGATAGTCTTGTTCTGGTGCAAAATAGAACTGAAGATAACTCCCCTTGTTTTAGATGCTCTGTTCTCGTTGTTATCCAAGGTCAAATGAGCATAATCCCTGGGGTGCCAATGCTGAAGAGAGCCGGAATGTTATGCCCCTGAACCAAAGTTCTGTTCCTACTAACAGAATTTTCTGGAAAATGTGTTCACATTGTTAGTATCTATAAAATAAACACTTTCTTATAAGATGATGATGATGATTTGCCTAATTAGTCCTTTGACAATGTGGTTGCTTTATTTCCAGTCTAATTGCTACAAGGCCTCTTTATTTATTCTCCCTTTATTGAGTAAATCCTCATTGCCAAGAATGATACTAGATGCTAAAGCACAATGATAAGTTCCTCGGAAAGATGGGATTGAGAAGCCAACACCTCCATGGTCACATCTTCTCATTTTTTTTACTCTGCTTCAGGTGGCGGAATTGTCCGTGTTATCCTGGATGAAGATAGCGTAATAGAAAACTTTCCCTTCCCAGCCACAATTGACATAAGGGGATAAAAGCCTTTGCTGTTTAAAGTCACTGAGAGTTTGGGGTTGTTACCACAGCAAAATCTAGTCCAAGTTACTGACTCAAAACTGGATCTTAAAGTGGAATACTGCTATAAAACTTTAAAGAATATGGCATTTGTCTAGGAGCAAGATAATGAGCATGAAAAAAGTATTATTAGAAGCTGGAAGTATCCATGTAGGGAACCAATAACTTGCCCTTTTAGTTTATAGGTCTCTGGAATGAGAGGAGCCCCATATGTATGTGACGGAGAGAATACTGTTCTATTTTCTGTTACAGAGAACATCTTGGATGTTCTCCAGAGATCCTGGATTTTTAACTTGCAGCTGTGACAGGGCTAGGAATATTGGGGTATCTGCAATGGAGAAGGGAAAAGAGTCTTTTGCCTGTAAGAAAGAATATTTGTGTTCAGAGGAGCACAATATATGGTCATTAATTCTATTTACCAAGTAGTTTTGGCTTTTTCCTCCTAGGCACATCGTGAGATGGTTCTTTGTATGCTCCTTAGAATCCCAAGGAGTTCCCATGTAACTTGATTTAGCCCTCGAATATGAATGGAAGTGATCTCTGTCATTTCTAGGCAGAAAATGTAAGTAAGGTCCCCTTGGGAATCCTCCTTTGGGAATTGTGAAACACCAATTAGATCCTAAATTCCAATGTGAGATCAATGTAGGACAGAGGCTACTGGACAACCCCTGATGACCCATGTAGAATGAGCAAGAAATAAACCTTTATTTTAATTCACTAAAATTTGGACATTTTTGTTACTGAAACATAACCTAACCTAAATGACTGATCCACTATGTGAATTTCAAAAAGTCCCAAAATCTGCATGCACTTCTAATGGCAGGGATAAACAAAGAGCCTACTTCATAGGCAGTATTGTAAAGATGGTGTGTGCTGATAGATGTAAAAGCTTACAGCAGAGCCTGGAAAGAATAAATGTTCAACAGATATTACCTAGTGTTATTGTTTATCTTATAGATTTTAGTAAATGCTATTGGTACTCCCAAATCTTATCCCCTTGGCCCACCTGGTTTTAGCTACTGCTAGGAAGGATGATCCTGTGCAAGCTCAGATTTACCCAGGCTGATGGAGTTGCATCATAAGTTTATGCCACATTTCTATTTTTCCACTCCAGAGTGTTCTCTGACACATGGAAGCCTGTGCAACCCATGAGCTAGAATAGCCCAGAGATATAGGGGAGTTACTGCCCCAGGAGCAAACCTCAAATAATAGAGGACACAAATTGGTGGGTAAATACTCATTTCTTATCTCTCAGGTGAAGAACTGAGAGGTTCTGTGTTCACTTATCAGGAAATATCAGTGGAATTGACTCTGAATTATTGTTCTCTGAGGATTTCTAAACAATAGTTTCTCCTCTGTCCATGGGTGTCACCCAAATGTTTTGTCAAATATTTGAAAGTGATCCTCATACTCCACTTTACTTCTCTGAGCCTTCTTCAGGCAAGACATCTCCACTTGCATCAAACATTACCTACAAGATATTGAGCATCTCACTGTTCTCACCGTCTCCACAAAGCTAGTAAGTACAGGTGCAAACTTTGGTGACCTGGGGAACAGATGTCTATATACTTTCTCAGCAGCTACTCTGACTTGCTCTGTTGCACTGAAAGTTAATTAAAAGCTGGAAGTACTTCTCATGTTAGCAGCTCCAAGCACATCTCCCAGTTTTTAAATCTTGTAATAGTCTTTCTGACCCCAACAAAAAGGAAGACATTCCCATTATTAAATTATCATTATTATTCGATTGCATATCCTCTTATTACTTATTTTAAATACTATATTATTTAAAATAATTTACATTGAATATTTTATCAGGAACTCTTTAACCCTCCTAGAAATCCTGTGAAGCAATACTACTATTTTACTCATTTTGCTGATGGAGTAACTGAGACTGACAGAGTTTAATTATGTTCCTATGGTCACATAGCTAGTAGGAGGCAGAACCAGCATTTGAATCCCAAAGCCTCACTTCAGTCCATGCCTTTATCACTTCTATAGGATCTCCCTGCATTGAGCCTGTTACTACATTCTGTACTAGACATCATCCTGATGATTAGACCTACCCTGTCACAATGTAGAGATGGCTTTGAATTTTTAATTTGTTACCTCATATATTAAGAAATATTGGCCAGGCGCGGTGGCTCACACCTGTAATCTCAGCACTTTGGGAGGCTGAGGCAGGTAGATCATTTAAGCTCAGGAGTTCGAGACCAGCCTGGCCAACATAGTGAAACCCAGTCTCTACTAAAAATACACAAATTAACCGGGCTTGATGGTACATGCCTGTAGTTTCAGCTACTCAGGAGACTGAGACAGGAGAATCGCTTGAACCCGGGAGGCAGAGGTTGCAGTGAGCTGGGAGTGTACTCCAGCCTGGGTGACAGAGTGAGACTCTATCTCAGAAAAACTACAAAACTACAAAACATTGCTGAAATAAATCATCAATGACACAAACAAATGAAAACACATCCCATGCTCATGGGTAGTAGAATCAATAGTGTGAAAATGACCACACTGACAAAAGCAATCTATAGATTCAATGCAATCTCCATTAAAATACCACCATGATTCTTGACAGAGTTAGAAAAACCATTCTCAATTTCATATGGAACCAAAATAGAGCCCACATAGCCAAAGCAAGACTAAGCAAAGAGAACAAATCTGGAGGCATCACACTACCTGATTTCAAACCACACTATAAGGTCACAGTAACCAAAACAGCTTGGTACTAGTATAAAAATAGGCACGTAGATCAATGAAACAGAATAGAGAACCCAGCCATAAACCCAAATATTTATGGCCAACTGATCGTTGACAAAGCAAACAAAAACAGTGGGAGAAAAAAGTGGGGAAAGGACTCCCTTTTTAACAATTGGCAAGCCACATGTAGGAGAATGAAATTGGATCCTCATCCCTCACCTTATACAAAAATCAACTCAAGATGGATTAAGAACTTAAACCTAAGATCTAAAACTGTAAAAATTCTAAAAGATAACATTGGAAAACCCCTTCTAGACATTGGCTTAGTCAAGATATTTCTGATCAAAAACCCAAAAGCAATTGCAATAAAAGCAAATAACTAAGACCTAATTAAACTAAAGAGCTTTTGCATGGCAAAAGGAACAGTCAGCAGTGTAAACAGACAACCCACAAAGTGGGAGAAAATCTTCACAATCTTTACATCTGACAAAGGACTAATACACAGAATCTACAACAAACTCAAACAAATCAGCCAGAAAAAAACAGTCAATCCCATCAAAAAGTGGGCTAGGGACATGAATAGACAATTCTCAAAAGAAGATATACAAATGGCCAACAAACATAAGAAAAAATGCTCAACATGACTAATGATGATCAGGGAAAGGCATATCAAAACTCCCATGTGATACCACCTTATTTCTGTAAATATGGCCACAATCAAAGCATCAAATATCAGTAGATGTCGGCACGGATGTGGCAATCAGGGAACACTTCTACACTGCTGGTGGGAATGTAAACTAGTACAGCCACTATGGAAAACAGCGTGGAGATTCTTTAAAGAACTAAAAGTAGAACTACCATTTGATCCAGCAACCCCATTGCTGGGTATCTACTCAAGGAAAAAAAGTCATTATTTGAAAAAGATACTTGCACATGCATGATTATAGCAGCACAATTCACAACAGCAAAATTGTGTAACCAACTCAAATGCCCATCAAACAACGAGTGGATTAAAAAACTCTGAGAGATATATATATATGATGGAATACTACACAGTCATAAAAAGGAATGAATTAACAGCATTTGCAATGACCTGGATGAGATTAGAGACTATTATTCTAAGTGAAGTAACTCAGGAATGGAAAACCAAACATCGTACATTCTGACTGATATGTGGGAGCTAAGCTATGAGAACGCAAAGGCATAAGAATGATACAATAGACTTTGGGGACTTGGGGACTTGTGGGGGAGAGTAGGAGGGGGTGAGGGATAAAAGACAACAAATATGGTGCAGTGTAGACTGCTCAGGTGATGGTTGCACCAGGTTCTCACAAATCTCCACTAAAGAACTTATTCATGTAACCAAATACCACCTGTCCCCCAATAACTTATGGAAAAATACTTAAAAATATATTTTCCATCTTCCTCAATGCTAAGTTTATATTATGCCACTGTGCACCCTTATAATTTTAAAGATCCTTACATCTAAATTAGATATTTTTATTGAACTTTTCCTATTTCATCAGAAAAATATATTAAAGTTTGTAAACAGTGATTTTAACATCAAAACTTGCCTTTAACTAGAGGGCTCTAATTCTGGCTCTGCAATAACTATGGCATATCTATAATTATTATTAATGTTATTCATCAATTTTTCCTAGTTTTCAATATTCTGTGCATATGCTAAGGCAGCACTTCCTGACTCTGCTGTAGTTGAATGGGTACATACGATTAACCTTGGTCAATGAGCTGTGAGTAAAAGTGGCAATGATTGCTTGCTTTTGGGCTAGAACCTCTAATTACCTACTTAAGACCATCCAGAGTTCTCTTTTCCTCTATCACAATGATCATCAAAATTCCAGATAGTGACCACTGCATCAGCCTGGGTTTTAGAGTAAGTATAGCATGAGACAGACCCTCAATACATTTGAAGTATGAGAGAAATAAATCTTTATTGTTTAAAACCACCAAGATATGGCAGTCATTTGTTACAGCAGCATACACTATCTTAACTTGATGGATGGCTTATTCTTGGACAAGTCACTTTCCCTCTCTAATTTTTAAAGTCATCTGATTTAACAAATAAAAAGGAAAGAAAAATTAACAGTTAGGGAGCATCTCTTAAGTATAAGTTGCTTTGTTATATGTAACTTAATTTTGTCTTCTCAGTGACCATAAAAGGTATTATCCCCTGCAAAAATACTCCTAAATCCAAAGAAATCTCTCAACTCCACTGCTTGTAGAATCTAAGCCACTACTATGTCTTACTAGCCTGTTAACTACCTTCTGTTAAAATTTCTCCGTCTTCAATTCTCCAGTGCAAAATCCTTTAAAGACTTCTCCCTGCAGTTTGAATCAGAGCCAAACTCTCTTCCACAGGCTATAAGAGTTTACATGAACCTGTACCTGCCAGCCACTTCAATCTACTTTGCTGACCACTTATTAAATTCCAGTTATTGTGGTCTGATATTTTAAAAACATATCAAGCTTGTTTCTGCCTCAGGACCTTTGCACTTCCTATTGCTTTTGCTGAGTAATACACTTTCCTTAGCTTTTTCACGACTGACTTCATTATTCAGACCTCAGCTAAAGTGGCATCTCCTAAGATAAGTTTTCTTTCACCATCCTTGATAAATAATTATTTATCAGAAATTATATTATTAATGTATTCATTTACTTGTGTGTTTTCAGAATTCCCTACTGTAAGAAAAGTTTCACGAGGGCAAAGATCTTGTCTTGCTTGTACACCAATGTTTCTACAGAGCTTAGAACGTTGCCTGGCACATAGTGAATCCTCAAGAAGTTATTTGTGGAATGCAATCAAATTAATGATGCAGATAAGGAAATGAACCTCTAAGAGTTTGGGTAACTGCCCCAACTTTCCTAAATTTCTATGGATGTTCCAGATTCTGAAGTCCATTTGCCTTCTGCTGACAGCAAAGCTCTGCTAAAAGAGTCTGAAGAGTCAGTTAGCAATCAGGGCTAGGCACCGTGCACGTGCACGCTTTGGATTCTATTGTTGATGAAGTCAAAACCCAAAAGTCACATTGATTATTTTTTCCCGAGAGCCCTGAATTTCCAATGGAACAAGATAACTTGAGAAATCTATTGATCTCCCATTTTCACCATGCTGTGCAACTGACAAGGATCAGTGGAGACTGATACTCTTTTGCCCATGACCCTGCAACTTTAATTTCTAAGTCTACCCAGATTCCCACAACTTTGCAACATGCATTGCTCAAAGTGCCCGTCCAGGAAGTTAGAGTAGCTCCCTCTGTGTCAGCTCTGCTTTCTCAGCTCCTTCACGTTCCAAGAGAGGTCTCTGCCTCGTCCTCTGCTCCCTGACACGAAGCCAGCACTCCCCTCTTCTAGTGCAGCCTGACACACTCTCATTGGCCCTCAGCCTGTCGAAGGGAAGGGCTTGTGTCTCGGCGGCTCTTCAGAAAGGATCGCGGTCCAGGCAGCCTAATCTTGAGGCTGAAACAGTCTCTCCCACCCTCCCTCACTGAGCCTGTGCTTTTCCTGATTGCTCTCTCTCTCTCTCTCTCTCTCTTTTTCTTTTCTTCTTTTCTTTTCTTGCTCAGCTTGAAACAGAGCCTTGTATCAGGGAGGCTCAGATCTTGCATTTTGATGTCAGGAAAGGAAAAACTTCAGAATGCTTCCTGGATCCACCTGCAGAAACTGGAAGATCCATTCCAGAAACACCTGAACAGCACTGAGGAGTATCTGGCCTTCCTCTGCGGCCCTCGGCGCAGCCACTTCTTCCTCCCCGTGTCTGTGGTGTATGTGCCTATTTTTGTGGTGGGGGTCATTGGCAATGTCCTGGTGTGCCTGGTGATTCTGCAGCACCAGGCTATGAAGACACCCACCAACTACTACCTCTTCAGCCTGGCAGTCTCTGATCTCCTGGTCCTGCTTCTTGGAATGCCCCTGGAAGTCTATGAGATGTGGCGCAACTACCCCTTCTTGTTTGGGCCCGTAGGCTGCTACCTCAAGACGGCCCTCTTTGAGATCGTGTGCTTCGCCTCCATCCTCAGCGTCACCAAGGTCAGCGTGGAGCGCTACATGGCCATCCGACACCCGTTCCGCGCCAAGCTGGAGAGCACCCGGAGCCGAGCCCTCAGGATCCTCGGCGTGGTCTGGGGCTTCTCCGTGCTCTTCTCCCTGCCCAACACCAGCATCCACGGCATCAAGTTCCACTACTTCCACAATGGGTCCCTGATCCCAGGCTCAGCCACCTGTACGGTCATCAAGCCCATGTGGATCTACAATTGCATCATCCAGGTCACCTCCTTCCTATTCTACATCCTTCCCATGACTGTCATCAGTGTCCTCTACTACCTCATGGGGCTCAGAGTGAGTATCCAGGCTCGCTGGCCACCCCTTCTTTTTTCACAGGCTCAAACTTTAGAGGAAAACTTGGAATTGAGGAAATTCAGAAATAGAAGGGAACAGGGAGAAAAATAGAATGAGCTCAGATGGGAAATTGAGACATTAAAGGACTTGCCTCAAATTAGACGAGTAGTAACCACAACTATTTATTATTTCCTTTCGCTCATCCTCTATTTTTCTTTCCTCTATTCTTGGGTTTCTCAAATCTAAATGTTAAGAACCAACTAGAAAACTTACTCTGGGTAGCAGTATGCATACCTCACCCCCAGGAAAATGGGATTCAGTAGGTCTGAGGTGGGACCTCATTTTAAACAAGCACATCAGTCTATCTGGGGTGAGGTGGCCACACCTTGAGAGACTCCTCCACATCCTATTGTAACTTTCCAATCCCCGGCCACTGCCTGCACTGAGATTTTCCTCTATATCAGCTTGATCTGAGTATAACACAAACTATCTCTGCCTATTTTATAGTCCAAGACAGGGTTTCAATTTTAAAGTCAGACCTTTCCTTGTGGTTGCTCTGAACCTTTGGTTAAAATGAGATTTAAAAAATAAAATAAAATAAAATAAAACTGTATATATACATACATATATATATACGCCCATACCAGGTGAGGAATTATATAAACTCATTCCTACCCTTATCAAAAATAGTTCCTCTCAGCATGTATGTGTGTTTGTGTGTGTATATGTGTATGTGTGTATGTATGTAAGCTCAAGTTATCTCAGTCAGGTCATTTATATATAGATATATGTATATACATATATACATACACATATCTATATATATATAAATTATCTGACTGAGATAACTTGGGCTTCTTTTGAGCAGGTGCAGATTGAGAGATAAGAAAGTAAACAGCATGTGAGATAGAGTTTTAAAAATGTGAATAAGAGCTATCTGAAATTAAGAAAAAGTATCACTTATTTTGCAACATATCTTATATAATTAGAGGTTCTTTTCCTATGTGTATGGTGGTAAACTGATTTCGTTTTCAGAGAGGATGTTGTCTAAATTAGCTGAGAGAAACTATTTTTGATAAGGGTAGGAATGAGTCTATATAGTTCCTCTCCTGGTATATTCTGCACCCAAATTCATTCAAGAGAAAAGTTCTTGACAATGACAATTTTACCCCCACTTAAGGGAGGTATTACAGCTTGTGTAGTAAACAGTTATGAGACCATTTAGACTCCCAGATCTACAGCTGACACATAATATGCCTTTAGGCAAGCCACATAATTCTCCTGGAATTAGTTTTCCCATTTATGAAATGAAAAGGTCACATCGGATCATATCTATGTCCCCTCTAGCTCTAACAGTCTATGATTCCTTTAAAAAAAGAAAAAAAAAAAAAACCCCTGTGAGCTGAAGCAATGTGAGTTTTAAATGAGTGGGCAAGCAGACATCACACTCACATCATTTGCTTTGAGATGACATCATACATTATTACATGACAAGTAATATACTCCTATTTCAGTCCATCTCTGAGAAGGTGATTGTCAGAAGTGAGTGCCCCACCGGTAGTCCTTTTGAATACCTATTGCCCCTCAGGTGAATAGCAAGGTCTAAATAGGAAGAACAAAGTCTAAATGTCACAGACATCTGGGCACAAGAGTAAATCTAATTAGGCAGAGAGCTGTGCCAGTCCCCGCCTGGAAGTCTGGCACCTGTATTCCCAGAGACATGTGCCACCCTGCAGTAGCTCACAGCCATGTCTTAAGAATGTCCTGCACATCTCACTGAGGGGAAAAGACTTCTATACAATTCCAGAGAAAGTCCTACCCACCCAGAACTTAGTATTATGTCTTCCAATGTCAAACAATCACCTATTTGGAGTCAATTTGGGAAAAATATTTAACTTTGAGTAGGAAATTCACATTTTCTCTTCCAATCGGTTACAATCAGTTTCATTGTGTTTTATTACAAAAAAATCCACGGCTACTTTGTATCAGGAGCTAAGTACAGTTCAGACAAAAAGTTTAAAAACCACCTTGGTTTGCTTTGTATATGTAATGCAACTTTTGACAGCCTGTTTTCAGGAAGGATGAGCTGTTATCCAGCGTACCAGAGGACACCAGAAAAGAAACTAATTCTTAGAAAGTTACTTCTAGAAGAATTTAAAAATCTCTATACTGAGAGTCAGGAAAAGTAGGACCTACTCTGTGTCACTGACCTCAGGGCCTTTATGTATACTATACCTGTAGCCTGAAATGTCCCTACTGTCTGCCACCGCAACACCTTTTGCCTTTCTCTCTTTTTTATGTCATACTTCAATCACACTTCCTCAGAGAAGCTCTCCCAATTCCCTGAGCATTCCTGTTTCCTGTTGTAGGTGCTTATGGCTCTCAGTGATTTTCCTTTATTACAATTTATAATTCCATATTTATGGATTCCTTAATTTTTTTTCTCCCATAAGCTCAGTGAATGAATGAGGTTAAATTACTTCCTTTATTTCTGGGGTTTAGCTTCTCTACCTTTAAAAAAAAAAGACTTGAAAATATCATCTCAAAGATACCAAGCAATCCTAATGATTGGTAAGTGATTGACTCTGTTGAAAAGTTTGAAGTTGTGATTAACTCTGGGACTCACTGTTTCAGAAGGCAGCAAAGTCAAGGCTGATGAAATCACAGGACCAGGGAAGGAGGAGGAAAGCCGGATTTGCGCTCATAGCTCAACATTCAATCACACTGCCTCATTCTGGAACACAGCCACCACTGAGCTACTCTCCAGGATTTGAACACTGTAGAGATAGAAAATAGACAATTCTAGGGCAAGTTCCTCCTCATCTGGGAGGAAATTCTGGTGACAGTGTGGTTTGGTTCTTACATCTCCTGCATGCTGCGTTCATGATTGAGCTGATATAGATGGATGTATGAATTGCAGCAAAATTCAACCATGCTAACAGAGGGTTGCACTGATTTTTAATTTTTTTTGTTTAGTAAATATACTGTGTTAAGATTATACAGATATTTACATAAAACCTATATTATAATCTTGTATTCTGAAACTAAGTCCCACAAACTATGTAAATGAACATCTGGTGGTATGATTTCAAGCAGTATAAACAACTGATCAGCATAATGAATCAACCTGAATAATAACCTCATGAACCTCCCTTTCGCTTTGCTCTTACGTAGCTAAAGAAGGTAATCGCAATTTTTAGTAATCACACTAGTAATAGTAATGACAACTTTTAGTAATCACAATATTTAGTAATAGTAATCACAATTTTTCACTCCTCGTTTTTTAACCTGGGTTGTAAAATAAAAGTTTTGGGGTGGGGAAGAATAATAAATTGTTGAATATCTACATTACTAACATCTGTAGGGAAGTTAAATTATTCAATGATAAAGCAGCATTTAATGGTGGCTAGACAAACTGTTTTGATTCTATTCATTCTGGCAACCACTCCACATTCTGTTGGAACATTGTACACAATACATAAGTAATCAATTTTTCACTCTTCCTCTAGTTAGTTAGCTGTGTCATTGTAAACTAAGGAACCTGCAAAATAAGCAACAATTCATCAGCACATGATTTTCTTTTTAGCGTAAACTATGCTTCTACAGGAAGCCTGTTCATAAAAGAATTGTGTGAACTCTTTGTTTGATGTTTGATTTTTAAAAATTGTTCCTTGGGGTGGAGAAATTACCATTGAGAATTGTTAAACACAACTCAGGAAGTGACTAACAGATCTAAATATTTTTTATGTTCTTATTGACTGAAATAAAATAATAGAATAACTGCATCTTGTAAAAACCACAATCTTTTTTAAATGGCATGAAATAATTAGAACCTTTAATAGATTTAATCTAAATGAGTTAGTGAAGTTTGAAGTTTGGTGCATTGGTCTAACCTTAAATGTGTTTTTCTTCTCAGTGTATCTGCCTCCTTCTTTGTATCAGTACAAGCAACCCCTGTGAGTGAGTGGCAACATGTGAGAATTTCTAGAAGGGACTCAGTACTTCACAAAAGTAACCCCTCATATATCAACAAACAACTCTGTTTCAAAAATCAGTTTTTCTGATGTCTCTTTAGTATATTCGTGATAATAATCAGAATCACAATAATAGCAGTAATATATAATTTGCTGAGCATCATGTGCCAGGCACTGAGATAAGTACTCTACCTGCAGTATTTTGTTCTACTATTGTATTAATAATACTTTGTACCTTCAGATTTTTCCTGTGTCTAGTCCTGACCTCAGAGACTTTCATTCTTTACTTTATGAAGACACAGATACATGTAGAAAACTCCAGTGTATTCAAGAGACAAATGGCCAGGTTTATTCATTATTCAAGAGGATACTTTGGGGCCCATGTGGTCCTGAGTGCTACCTAACTGCAAAGGGCATATATGTTTGTTAGGAAGCCCAGATATGGATTTGCTGAAGTTTAGAGGCAACTTTTAATGACCTACTCTTCCAAGTCTATTTAATTTTAAATACCTTTTCTGAAATATTCCTTTAAAATGCTGTCTAGGCCAGGAAGACTATTGCTTCTTACACTAGTTTGTTTCATTATTGCACATAATGATAACAATTTCTTCCTTACCTTGAGTTAGAATCTATCTCGTGTAATTAAATAGACTGATTCTAATCTACCGCCATGACTGTATAAAATAAGTTAAATTTTCCTCCCACCTGATGGCCTCAATCAATTAGCCTGGACTTTTTACATTGCTGATGAGAGACTCCAACTCCGGGTAAATCTCAAGGGGAGTATAGACATGAAAAATTCAGAAGCAGAGCTACCTCTTGGTGAAGATTAATTAAATAAAACACACAATCTCATTATAAAACTAGATTTATTTCTGTTTCTTTGCTCTTTTTTCTATAATGTTGGTTTCAACCTCAAACTGCATACAGTCATCCTTTGGTGGCCCCAAGCATTTTTTCTTCACAATAGAAAAAAAAAGGTAACTTTTGTAATTCTAGACCTCATTTGCAGAGAAGGACTCCCTCTGGCAGTCCCAATAAAAATGTGCATCCCCAGAAGCAGAAGGAAATATCTGAAACCTCATTGGCCCCCATTATTTGGTCATTGTGACTGGAGGAGAGGACAAGCTTATTGGCTAAATTATTTAGGGACATATATATCTGGAGCTGAAGTTGAGGGACACTTCTATCCAAATTAAAGACTAAGAATGGGGAAGAAGTACATTCCCTAAGGGAAAATTAGGGTACCATCAGTAAGAGAAGAAAGAGATAAATGCTAGCGAACCAATGAGCAAATATATATATTAACTATGTGCTATTCTATACTAACTTTTGGGTATTTGATGGTATTTTAACATGAGTCCTTAAAGCTTCCTTTATTTGTACAAACATCCCCACAAATTAAAAAAATTGTAGAATAAAGAGAAAAACTTTCACAACTGAATGAACGATGTAGATCTTCAGTGCCGTGGGAGTTCAAAGGAAGGAGAAGATGATGGGCTAAACTGGCCATCAAAGTCTTTCCGGAACATGCAGGACTTGAACTGAGCAAGAAAGATTGTGCAGACAAGTAGTGTTGATAGCTGAAATTTTCAAATGTTACATCAAGGATCTCTGTATCTTCCAACAAGGATAAATATATTTTAAACATCTTAACTCAGAAACACATTCTTTTCAGTAATTAATATTACTGTAACGTTAAAACAACACTTCCCAATTTGTGTTTGTCACATGATACAAGGTAATCCACTGAAAAGGAGGTGAGGGAAGATATTGTTTAGTCAAAGAAACACTATCCCCCTTTTGGCTGGGATGTGGGTAGGCAATATGAGTGTGGAAAGTAGCAGGAAAGTAAGTGGAAAGTTAACACACTATCCCTCTTGAAAATTCATAATGCTCACCAGCATATTTAAAACTCTGAGTAGATCTACAATAAATACTGATGAGGCAAGAAAAATTCCTGTTTTTCTTTTCTACTACTAATCTACCATATAGCAGAGGGATTTCACTTTGACAGATGCCTAATAAATTATGAATGAGTGAATGAATGAATTGAAAAGCCTTTCTAGCTTTTCCTGAACTTCAGAGTTTTAAATTTTCATGGAACACCTATTAACCTGCTACGTAGCCAGGGTTCCACATAACTATATATGAAAAATGGTTGAGCTATTACTTGGTCACACTCACTTATCCAGTTGAGTAGATGACCTGAACCCAATTCCACCTTCAACATACTGTTAAACATTTGACATATTCTCACATTTCTCTAGGTCCTAGTTTTTCTTTCTTCAAAAAAGTGTTAGAGTTAGGTTTCTCAGATTTTAACAGGAAGAAAAATGTTTCTCTTTCTTACGATCTCTCCCAACTTACTTTCCTTTCAGCTAAAGAAAGACAAATCTCTTGAGGCAGATGAAGGGACTGCAAATATTCAAAGACCCTGCAGAAAACCAGTCACCAAGATGCTGTGTAAGTGCTCCATTTTGTTTTTTGTTTTGTTTTGTTTGTAAGAGTGAAGGAGTTGCATTTGGTACCAACTAAGTGCTGCTGAGGGTAGGTTCAAATTTATCCTGAAACAGTATTTATGAGAGTGGATTAAGATCAAGGAGCAAAGAGGAGAGATATATAATGAAGACACCTCGTTAATGGTCTGTATCGATGCTAGGTGACCTGTCTTCCTTTGCTTCGTCAAGCTTCCAGGACCTGTCTGTTTTGCTTCATTTTTGGTTTTGAATCCTCAAAACAACATGCTCAGTTTCATCCACTGAAATACACTCTGTGTGGTGTTTGGTAAATTACATTCACTTTCTGAACCTTTGAGCCTCACTTTCCCCCCTCTGTGAAATGAGCAGGTTTTTAACCTATTTGGATTATGGATTTCTTTTAAAATGTGATGAAAGCTATGGACTGTCCATTCCTATATATATATATATATGAACAAATATGCATACACAAAAGATTTTACAATTCATTTCAGGAGGTAATGAACCAACCCCTGATACTCATAGACTCCATGGGATCTTTTAGTTCCAGATTAAGAATATCTAGCAAGCATCTCTAAGTAGTCATTTCACATATGACATTGTATAACTTTGTTTCAAACAGTATATTTTTGAATAAATAAGATCTTTTAAGAAATTCACTGTACTGAGCCACACTATCCCAAAAGAATGTTATAAAAATATATGATGCAGCACTACTGTATAAAAGTTACTGATGAGGGAAAGGAGATTTATATTTTGCGAATCAAAATCTAAAGTTTAGAAGAAATGAATCCTCCAGGCTAGTATGCGCACGAAACATTCACTGTAGCTATATAGCATTTGTGAACAAAGAATAAACTCTGAGGTCCCCAAAGGGGCTCTTTTTGATTCTAAGAGTTATCTTCTTGGAAATATTTTAGCTCCTATTAGCACTTGACTTTCCCTATTAAGAAACATAGTTTTTTGATTATCCGTCTCCTTTTCTCATTGGTCATAATCTCTCACAAAAAGACATGAAGCTCACTCATATTAAAGTCACAATAACAGTAACAGAATATACTATAAAGTATTTGCCTTGGGAGGGGGTTCAATTTTAACAGGAATTAAAGTTGGCTTTGTTTGTTTTTGAGACAGAGTCTTGCTCTGTTGCCCAGGCTGGTGTGCAGTGGCACAATCTCAGTTCACTATAACTTCTGCCTCCCAGGTTCAAGTGATTCTCCTTCCTAACCCTCCCGAGTAGCTGGGATTACAGGCGCCTGCCACCATGCCTGGCTGATTTTTGTATTGTTAGTAGAGACATTTTTAGCAGGGACATTTTTGTATTTTTAGTTTCACCACTTTGGCCAAGCTGCTCTCGAACTCCTGACCTTAGGTGATCCACCTGCCTCGGCCTCCCAAAATGCTTGGATTATAGGCCTGAGCCACTGTGCCCAATAGGAATTAAAGTCTTAATTAAAGGGAAGTGTAGGCAGTAGTGAACAGATTAGGGACTTTACCTGGGTTGACAAATTCAGTAGAAACCTACAGATATCTTTGAAACTATATCACACAGGCAAACAACTTACTCTGAATGATTTTAATGCCAACAGGCAATGTATGTATAATACTATTTACTAAGAAAAGTTCATATGTGTACACAAGTACAGAAAACTGTAAAATGAATGCCCATGTACCCATCACCCTGCTTCAAAAAGTATCACCCCATAGCTAATCTTGTTTCATGTATACCCTTATCTCTCCCCTAGCCCCAAAAGACAATCTTTAGGCAAATCCCAAGCATCATGTCATAGCAAAGGAAAGTATTTACAACTTCAAAGGGGAAAAAAAGTGATGTTTAGAAAATCTGTGGAGCTTAAATGTCCCAAAGAGAAACTACAGTAATACGAGTCTCTGTTTTCAGGATGAAAATAAGAATTGGAAGGAATTCTGCACTGTAGCTATTTAAAATATTATAGACACATCCCTTCCAATCAAACAATACTTGTAAAGTACTATTATGCTTGTGGCTGTTTGATCTCTTCTTTCTCCTTTGCCTTTCGCCTTAGCCATTACAGAATTGTAAATTACTGAATTCAAAGTAACTTCTAATTATTCCCATAATAACAAAATAAAATCTTATATACATTTAACAGTTTATTATTTATCTATCTTTCACAATAAAATGTTTTCAGGACTTTGAAATAAACTAAGTACTATTTTAAATGTTCTAAAAAGTTTTACAGTATACAAGAAATCTTATATAATCTTATGGAAAACTGATCCTAGATCTTATACAATTCATTCTTATGTTTTAAATATTCTGTACTGAGGCTCTTTGGGATCTAGTTTGCCTATATAACCATTATAACTTAACAAAGGTGAAGGGAAAAACTGCTAGAAGAAATGACTGACTCAGAGTGAGCATTGTATACCTATCCTTGCACAGACTGCCTTCTGCTCTCTCATTTATCTTTTTTTTTTTTTCAGTTGTCTTGGTCTTAGTGTTTGCTATCTGTTGGGCCCCGTTCCACATTGATCGACTCTTCTTCAGCTTTGTGGAGGAGTGGACTGAATCCCTGGCTGCTGTGTTCAACCTCATCCATGTGGTGTCAGGTAAAACCCTAGCTGGACTGGTTGCATGACTAGTATTCAGGTAATAGCACCTCCTTCTTCATCTTGCTTAGACGCCTAAGTACACCAATTTATCATGGGGATCTGCCACGCTATAATGAAGACATTCAATTTTTCTTTTATTCAAAGATTGATTATGTTTGGTACTAGATTGATTATGTTTGGTGTATATATATATAGATATATACCAGATCACTATTTTCAAGGCTGCTTTATGGAAAACCTCAATTCTAAGTGTGATGATTACAGAAGGAAAACAGTCAAGAGTGATTCCTTTGGTTTTCCTTCAAATGGCCAAACAATTGAGTTGGTTTGTACTTAGTAAACACCCATGTCCCTAAAATCTCATATTGCCTTCGGGAAGTATTAGATACTCATGAAGGAAAACGAGAAGGTATTCGTAAGTCATCAAGTTCTCCTTTTAGGCTTCTGTAACTCTGCTTGTTGATGATACCATAGAATATTTTGGAAACCATGGTGGAAAGATCAGTAAGTCAGAGGACATGGATTTGCTCCCCAATTTCACCATTGCTATTCTGAGTAATCCGGAGAATGTGCCTGCCTTCACACCAAAGTTTCCTTAACTGTAAAATGGCAATAATGCCTGCTGGCTTTATTGGACAGATGGTAAGAATCAAATGCAGTAATAGATATTAAGGAGCTTTTTAAGCTGTAACTATCTATAACCATCACAACAAGGTCATTAGGTAGATATTATGATTAACATTGTATAGTCAAAAATAAAACATGTCCACAAGAAGAAATGATTTGCCCTGAGGCACTTAGCTAATAAATAATACATCTAAGTCATCTAACTTCAAATTCAGTGTTCTTTCTAAAATGGAGCAGAGAATGGCCCCCCAGGTCCTTCTTTGTCAGTCAGTGACAGCTAATTCAGTGTTAGCCTTAGGCTCAGACCTCTTCTGTCCCCCCACCTCTGCTGGTCACTGGCTGATTCTATGGTCTCATTAGATTATTGAAGACATCACTAGAAAGACGAGATGAGATCAGCTTTTACAAGCTAAGCTTCAGATGTGCACAAAGCAAAAACAATGACATCTATACTGAATACCGTGTGTATTATCTATTTTCTGTCACCATCTTTTTTATACTCAGCAGCCTAAAATGTATAGCTGATTCCTGGACATTAGTACTTTCCTGTTCATCCGTTTGCAACCAAAGCTCAAAAATATGTATACCTCTTAGTTAATCCTTTTGGTTAATCTGCCGAAAACAGAAATGTTTAAATAAATGAGAAAGCACTACAAGGTCAAATGAGACTTGACTAGTTGAGTACATACCTCTGCATGCATCGAGGCAATCATCTTAAGATTTTCGAGTTATAGTTTTAATAATGACATTTTCCCGTTTAGATACCATCTCCCCCTTTTTTATATAGCATATTAGATTAAATCTAAATCTCTTAAACCCTACAGAAAAACACCCCAACTGGGCCAGGCGCAGTGCCTTATGCCTGTAATCCCAGCACTTTGGGAGGCTGAGGCAGGTGGATTACGAGGTCAAGTGATCAAGACCATCCTGGCCAACATGGTGAAACCCCATCTCTACTAAACATACAAAAAAAAAATCATCTGGGCATGGTAGCATGTGCCTGTAGTCCCAGTTACTCAGGAGGTTGAGGCAGGAGAATTGCTTGAACCCAGGAGGTGGAGGCTGAGGCAGGAGAATTGGTTGCAATGAGCTGAGATCGTACTATGTCATTCCAGCCTGGTGACAGAGTGAGACTCTGAAAAAAAAAAAAAGAAGAACGTAAGAAAGAAAGAGAGAAACAAAGAGAGAAAGAGAGAAAGAAAGAGAGAGAGAAAGAGAGAAATAAAACAGAAAATACCCCCAACTTGCCTTTTAATCCTTCAAATTATATTATTTTTATTCATAGACCATATACTTATCAAACGGGTTAATTACAGAGTTCTGGACATTATTCCTGCACAATATGGTGATTCCTGCCTCTGAATATTTCTATGTGCTGTACCCTCTACCTGCAAAACCCTCTCCTGTCTTCCTCAACTATCTCTTACCCATTTCAAGGTCTAGCTAGGGTTCAATCGCCCCCAACTAAATCTTTTATGGCCATCACAGTCTTTATGTTTCTGCTATTATGTGAATTGCTATAGCATGATTGTTAGCTCACATTTGTTCTTAACAGATACTGCTTGGTATTGTTGTATTGTTAATTATTTAATTTAGCCATAAATCTTGTCTCTGCAGTACCATTCTAAGACCTTGGAGAACAAAGTCTACATTCACTGCCTCTCAATGTGCTTTGAAGTTCATGGCACATAATAAAAGTCAGTATTTATTTCTTGAATGAACAAATAGCATTAATACATAAAAGTGTTCTTCTTTAATATTATTCCATGTCCATTCTGTAAACAAGGCATATGGCACTCTGAACTACCTAAGTGAGGACAAGGAACCTGTTGGCAATAGTACCTATCACTTGTTTTACATTCTTAGCCATTCCCAGCCTCTCTGTGGATGGCAACTTAACTTTACCCTCACAATAATCCAGGGAGGTAAGTTAGGCTGGAAATTGCATTCCCATTTTACAGAGAAAGAAACTGAAGTGCCAGGGTTCATCTAAGCCCACAGGATATGTCAGGGCCAAGATCAGAAACTAGGTCCTCTGATTCCCAAACCTGGGCTTAATTTAAAAGGCAATAAAAAAGAGTGTATTCCAAACAGGTAAGTGACAATGTGAAGGGTAGTTAGTAGAGGAAATAAATGGTAAAACACAATTATTCGAAAGGTGAAGGAGCCATCAAGGGAAAAGGGTAGGTAGGAACGGCACACTACGGAATATTTCTTCGAAGCCATATCTTAGCATTATAAGGAATCTCAGAAGGGAATAAGCCTTGGCTGATTTACCTTCTTCCATTACTTGCAATTCCAAATTATAGATGTAAGTAAAATTCCAATGAGATACAAACATTTCTCTTCCCTCTGATATTTAAGCATCTTTCATTCATGTTATGGAAGCATGTTCTTTAATTAAACAAGTAGGGATCAAAGGAAGTTGTTGAACATCTCAGAGAGATCCCATGTTAGCCTAAATTACTCCAAGACTCTTTAATCTTTGTGTTTGATCACTAAGTGCACAGGTGGAAGATCTATTCAGAGCATTTTGTATTTTCAATTAGAGGCTTGTATGTATTATCACTTCCAAAAGAGGCAATAACAAGGATTCTAAGCCTTTGTAAATATTTATGCTTCTCCCTTCATGCCCGCCCCTCAAGTTCTTCTCAGCATATCTTTTTAAATCCCCTTCATTCCAGGTGTCTTCTTCTACCTGAGCTCAGCTGTCAACCCCATTATCTATAACCTACTGTCTTGCCGCTTCCAGGCAGCATTCCAGAATGTGATCTCTTCTTTCCACAAACATTGGCACTCCCAGCATGACCTACAGGTGCCACCTGCCCAGCAGAACATCTTCCTGACAGAATGCCACCTTGTGGAGCTGCCTGAAGATCTGGGTCGCCAGTTCCCATGTCAGTCATCCGTGCATACCTCTCACCTTGCAACAGCCCTCTCTAGTGAACAGGTGTCATGAAGAAACTATCAAAGGTGTCACTTTCACAAAACCTGAATTCTTTCACAGCTGACTTTCCTCTATGCTTCAGAAGTTCAGAGAGGAACATCCCCTAATGCATGCCTTCTTATATGATATTAGGAAGGTAGAATGGCTCTTACAACTCAAGCACCCATTGCTATATTTTTAATAAATGTGAAAACTGAGAGTTAGATATGGATTCAAAACCCAGAACTGCCTGATTTTTAGTTATCTTTTCACTGTCCTGCCTCATGCCCCTTCACTAGTTCATGCCAAGAACATGACTGGCAAAGCATGGCACCTATACCTTGATTAATTTCCACTATTGAGAATGGTTTGTCCTGAGCCATCTACATTCCAAGTCAGGCTGTCACTCCTACTACCAATGGCCACTGTCAGCCACAGAAGGAAGATATGTACATGCTGTTCTACTTTATATGATGTGAGAGGCCCACATCAGTGTCCTTCCACAGCAGTCTACAGGTGTATCTTGTTTTATTATGCTTAATTTTATAGTGATTCCCAAATATTGCACTTCTTAAAAATTGAAAGTTTGTGGCAATGCTGTGTTGAGCAAATCTGCTGGCATTTTTTTTCCCAAAAGCATGTGGTCACTTCATGTCTGTGTCAATTTTCATGATTCTCACAATAAACTTGATAATTATTACATGTGCTTATGGCGACCTATAGTCTGTGATTTAGTACTTTCTTCTCCCTTGGAGAGAAAATGTATATGGCTTTCCTTAGCTCCTCAAAGTAGTCTGTAACCTCTATTGTAAAGTGCACTTAAGTCTTACATAAAGATACTCTCTTAATGGATGAATTTTAATTGAATAAAGATATTTGTGGGATAGCTAAAAAAGTAAATTATTCCAACATAAAAATTCAGTATGTAAAAATATCAGCAGTTCAGTAGTGTGCCGGTACTGGCTTGGACTGGCTTATGAAAGCTCATTGTTAAATATTTAGGACTTTTACAGGCCTGCCATCAAACTATTGATAGCTTGAAATCAGTCACAGCAAAAATATTTATACTGCAGAAATTGGCAAACACCACAAACCAGGGCTTTTTTTCTCCCAGCTAGCAGGCTTATCAGCACACCACCAGCTATTAATATGCTGGCATTCTGCCATCTTGTTGTAATATATGTGATTTGTTTTTAGAATAAATGCCAATAACACTGTTATAATTACAGGCCACTTAAAGTTGTGGTTAACTCATTGAAAAAAACAGTCAATGGACCAGATTTTTGACCCAGAGGTACCTGATAAAATAGGCTGAAGCATGCTAATTATGACATGAAAGCCTCATCAGCATTTTGTAATTAACCTACAGTGGAAGTATTGCTTGGAATGCTGTCCATTAATATTAGTGCAGAAAATAGCGACAGATCTACGTATCTTTTCTATATATCTGTTTTTAAATATCCCACAGGATTCACTGTAAAAAGATGCAAATTTTCCACATTCTCCCCTACTTAGCTGGAGACTTTTTTTACGTATGTGAAGATGCATTCTAAATACATTATAAGATTTTCAAATTACTGACTGAAAATTTATAATCATTCTTTCATTATCTCTTCTTAATTGTGGCTCTGATTCAATGAGACATGTAGCCTATTTTGAACTCCTATGTACATTATGAATTTTGTAGACATTTAGAAAATGAAGGAGCCTTCGAGATTACAGTTCTTTTATGTATCTATAATGTTAATTGAGGCTTTTCAAGCTACTCTACTAAGAGCTTGACATTTATTATCCATTTTAACCTTACCAAGAGATGGACACTATTATAATCCCCATCCCATAGAACAAAAATACATTGAAACAGAGGAGTTAAACTTAAGTTTGCCCACAGTTACACAGCTAATAAATGTTGAAAATGAGATTTAATTCAGCCAATTAGTTCTAAGTCTAAACTTCCAGCTCTTAGCTACCAATCTCTGCCAACTTTGTAAAGCACAGAAAGGAAATATGGCTAGTCTGAGATGAAACAATGAGTCAATAGTTGGCATCAGGACGAATTTCTTCTGATTGGGGCCCATGGCTCCTTCCATACCTCACTACCTTTAATGAATGAGGAGTACCTGTAGCCTGAATAATTCAAAAAATAATTTATAATATAAAAAGAGCATACTTCTTCAATGTGTAATAACGGTCTTTAGGTCTCATTTAAGATAATTTCATCAATAGGTTTATCTATCTAATTTGATTAGCTTTAAAAAATAGCTTGTATTCCTTATCCACATACCAAATTCTAGACAGCAGAAGGACATAGCTTTAAAATATGCTAGGTAACTGTTGGGTGGTTCACACAGGGATTTTTAAAAATCTAAAATCATACTTGGACTGAAATTGAAAGAATGTCTTAGAATTCACTCCCAACCTTCAACCCTGTAATTTTTACCTATTGGAGCTGTCATTTCCTTATGGTGTAAAAGAAAAAAAATTGTACTAGACATTTGTTAGTAATGGCAAACAAGGCTTTATTCAACGTAATTACAATAGGGGGAGAGACTAGTGCCATAGGTGAGAGAAACTGAACTCAACTCCAAATATGACTGAGACAAGTAGGGATTTATAGCCAATAGGGTAAAGAAGGCAATAAAAAATTACAAAGAGGAACTTTATTAGGTATTAGGAGGCTCAGAGAGTTGATCAGATAAAGAACACATGAAGCTTGACTGGATATCAAGGTCTATAAAATAGCTTAGAAAGATTCTAGCTAAAACTGGCCTCAGAAGGCCAAAGATGGGGGCCACAGAGAAACCTAGTGAAAAAAGGAATTAAAGGAGCCTGACTAGAGTTTGGCCAAGGAGGGACTTCTTGTCAGTGGTGAGCCTAGGAGCTGAGGATGACAACAGGAGAAACCTAGGGTAGATGGAAAAACTTTCCAAGTGTTATAAGGTGCCAGGTTCTGGAATATGATGCTTAGAAAAGTTGGGACTCACCTAAAATTCTCCTCTCCACCTTCTTCTCAATTCATCACTTCTAAAAGTTTTCCATGACCATATTTTCTCTTATTATAACTCTCCTTAAAGTTCTCCAGGGAATCAGAACCAGTAGGATGGCTGAATGAATGGATAGATAGATGGATGATGGTGATAGAGAGATAAATAGATAGATAAAAAGGAAAGATAAAAATAAAGGAGAAGAAAAGAAAGAGAAAGAAAGAAAGAAAGAGGGGGGAGAGAGGGAGGGAGAGAAAGAGAAAGAAAGAGAGAGAAAGAAAAACAAAGAAAGAGAAAGAGGAAGAAAGGAAGGAAGGAACGAAGGAAGCAAGGAAGGAAGGACGGAAAGAAGGGAGGGAGAGAGATGCAGATGACATGATTGTATATTTAGAAAACCCCATCGTCTCAGCTTCAAATCTCCTGAAGCTGATAAGCAATGTAAGCAAAGTCGTAGGATACAAAATCAATGTGCAAAAATCACAGGCATTCCTATACACCAACAATGGAGAAGCAGAGAGCCACATCATGAATAAACTCCCATTCATAATTGCTACAAAGAGAATAAAATACCTAGGAATACAGGTGGTAAGAAGGAATGTCAAGGACTTCTTCAAGGAGAACTGCAAACTGTTGCTTAAGGAAATAAGAGAGGACATAAATAAGTTGAAAACATTCTATCCTTGTGGATAGGAAGAGTCAGTATCATGAAAATGGCTATAATGCCCGAAGTAATTTATAGCTTCAATGCTATTCCCATTAAACTACTATTGACATTCTTCACAGAGTGAACAGGCAACCTACAGAATGGGGGAAGTTTTTTGTAATCTACCCATCTGACAAAGGTCTAATATCCAGAATTTACAAGGAACTTAAACAAATTTACAAGGAGAAAAACAAACAATTCCATCTAAAAGTAGGCAAAGGACATGAACAGACACTTCTCAAAAGAAGACATTTATGTGGGCAACAAACATGAAAAAAGCTCAACATCACTGATAGTTGCAAATCAAAACCACAATGAGATACTATCTCATGCCAGTCAGAATGGCGATTATTAGAAACTCAAGAAACAACAGATGCTGGCAAGGCTGTGGAGAAATAGGAACACTTTTACAATGTTGGTGGAATGTAAATTAGTTCAACCATGATGGAAGACAGTGTGGCAACTCTTCAAGGATCTAGAACCAGAAATACCATTTGACCCAGCAATCGTATTACTGGGTATATACCCAAAGGAATATAATTCATTCTATTATAAAGACACATGCATACATATGTTTATTGCAACACTATTAATATCCAGATATAGGTGAAGGGGAGGAAGGCAGCAAATCACACTGCCACGTGTGCACCTATGCAACAATCTCGCATGTCCTTCACATGTACCCCAAAACCTAAAATGCAATAAATAAAAAAAAACAAGATCAAAGACATGGAATCAACCCAAATGCCCATCAACAATCGATGGGATAAAGAAAATGTAGTACATAAACACCATGGAGTACTATGTAGCCATAAAAGGAATTAAGATCATGTCCCTTGCAGGGACACAGATGAAGCTGGAAGTGGAAGCCATCATCCTCAGCAAACTAATACACGAACAGAAAACCAAACAATGCATGTTCTCACTCATAAGTGGGAGCTGAACAATGAGATCACATGGACACTGGGAGGGGAACAACACACACTTGGACCTATTGAGGGGACACGGGGAGGGAGAGCATCAGGACAAATAGCTAATGCATGCAGGGCTTAATACCTAGGTGATTAGTTGATAGGTGCAGCAAATCACCATGGCACACATTTACCTATGTAACAAACCTGCATGTCCTCCACAAATATCCCAGAACTTAAAATTAAATTAAATTAAATTAAAAATAGCCATCACAGTAAGTCATACTTACTTTCACATAATTGCTTCTGTGGCTCCTAGAGATTTTTCTCTAGTTGTTTCATTTTCTGTAAGTCTGCTTGGTAAGCTTAGTATGGATAGTGTGCCTTCCCAATCCCCAATTCCCGACACAGTCACTAGAAACACCCTCTCACCTCTAGGCCATGACCTTCTAACTCAAAAGATCGCTTATCTTTTAAATTAAGAAATATGTGTAAGTTATTAACACCTGTATATTGATTTATATATTTTTTCTTGATGGAAAAAAGTCAAGATATTACAGAAAAGGAAATTATATTTGCATGTTAGATTCAGTCCCCAGTGTCTGAAGACATTTTTGATTGTCTTTTGATGTTGGGTAGGTAGAGGCCAGGGATTCAGTGCAACATCCTACAATGTCCAGGATGGCCCCCAAAATTATCTGACCCCAAATTTCAATAGTACTGAGGTTGAGAAACTCTGGTCTAGAGGAAAGACAGATGGAAGTTCTTGGAAGATTATTTTATTTTTTGTTTAAAAAGAATTTCCAAACTAGAAGGGATCTTAAAGAGTATACTCAAAGTGCCTTTCTTCGTTGACAGAGAAATCAAGATTCAGTACTTGAATAATGAGCCTGAGGTGTTGCAGCTGCTTAATGCAGAGGACGAATGGATGCCCATGTCTGCTGACCACCGGTGCAGGTCATATTCTTGTTTCCCTGCCCAGGAAATAGAAATCTGATTAACCAATGAATATTGCCTTAGTAATTTTTCAAAGGAGAAATAATTTAAAACTATTTAGTTGTGAAATCTATATATCTGTGTAAGGCAGCCTACAACATTGATCCCTGAGATGATCCCTGCTTTTTGGTATTCATGTCCTTCTGTAATCTCTCTCCTTGAACATGGGCTGGACTCATTGACTTTTCACTAACAAACAGAATGTAGCAGAAAGGATAGGCTGTACTTTTTATTTTATTTTTGAGACAGTCTCTGTCACCCAGGCTGTAGTGCTATGGCGCCATCTCAGCTCACTGCAACTTCCACCTCCTGGGTTCACGCGATTCTTCTGCCTCAGCCTCCCAAGTAGCTGGGATTACAGGTGTGCACCACCACACGCAGCTAATTTTTATATTTTTAGTAGAGACAGAGTTTCATCATGTTGGCCAGGCTGGTCTTGAGCTTTTGACCTCAAGTGTTCCGCCCACTTTGGCCTTCCAAAGTGCTGGTATTACAGGCATGAGTCACCGCTGCCCGACCAGGATGTCACTTTCAAGAGTAGGTTAGAAAAAGACTGGTCTCTCTCCTGGGCGTGCTCTTCCTCTCTCTATCTCTCCCTGTCTTAGATAGTTCTCTCTGGAGAAACCAGCTGCCAGTGAGTTCGGAAGCAGACCCTTCCCCGGTTAAGCCACGCGGTATCTGCAGCCCAGTGCACACCTTCACTGTAGTCTGCTGAAAGACCCAGAGACAGGGGCACCCAGCTAAGCTACGCTTGGATTTCTGACCCACAGAATCTATGAAATAATAATAATTTTTAAAAAGTGTTATCTTAAGCCCCTGAGTGTTGGTGTAATTTAAGTTGCTATTGTTACAGTAAAAATGTAATAATCTTAACATTATTTAAGAGGTAGAGACGAACTCAAGTATTGGCATGTCTTTACAACACAGAAACTTTCAAGCCACCTTGGGACCATTTTATTTGGAATTAAATTAAATTAAATGCAATGGGATCATTGCAGAATTAACAATTATGTCATCCAGCCTAGACCTACTCTGGGCATATTTGCTGCTGATAAAACCACTTTAATTTGTGTGTTTTTAACTCTCTGGATATTATAGAAAAGGAAAAAAATTGAAAAATAAAATGAAATCTGGTTCCCCATAATTTCTACTGTGTTTACGTATGCACTGGAAGAAACTGTCATTTACAAACTGAAAGAAATAGCACAACATCTAGTTGGTACTATTTTTACTTGCCTCTAACGGATATGCAGAGGAAATGCTGAAGACTCCCTAGAGGTACTGAAAAAATACTTTACTACCCCCAAGTGGACATGTAAGTTATATTTACTGAAATAAAATGTAAAATTGGCATTGTCATCCAAAAAAAAAAAAAAAGGTAAGAAATGATTATACAACAGACTCAGAATCTCAGAGCTGGTAAGAATTTAAAAATTTTAAAATATAGAACCTCAGAACTGGTGAGATATTTGAATTCCCTCTACAGTCTATCTTAACGCTTGTACATTTTTGTTACGTAAGTTTGCTGGCTACCAAGGCAGTTCATTCTCTTTTCAGACAGCTTAATTTGAGTTGTTCTCATAAGTCGTTATTTCTCTTGAAAACTGTCTACAAACCACACAAGATCTTTCACGTCATCTATACCATTCTTAACGTTATTTGTGACTTACAAAAATGGAGATACTATAAATTTTCAGACAGAATATTTAAACAACACAGAAAACTGGATTTTAACATTTCTTGAGTGTAACCCTAAAAAGTCCTCCAACTGTTTCGTTATGTAAATGACTCAACCATTTATGACACACAAAGGGCCCCTACACTCTTTTAAACTCTCCAAGCTTCTACATCTGGTTTATGAGTTATGTCTCAGAGAGTTCAGTTTGCCAACATTTCAAACTAAAAGTGTAGACCAACTCCTTATCTGTGTCAGAGGTTTCCAAAGACGATAGGTAGCATGATTTCAGAGTAAACCTCAAGCGTAGTTACCAGCCTAGAATTTATTCCAGCCGTCTCTGCTGAATCGGGCAGAACTACACATCAGCTTAAAGACTCCTTTTCCTTCTTCAGCTAACGCGGAGACCACTGTTTCTCAAATTATGACCAGTAGACTACCTGTTTTTGAACCATTTGGGAGTTTTTTTTTTTTTTTAAAACAAAACAAAAAAAAACAATGCAGGCTCCTTTAGGCCAATATGCTGCAAGAGCTGTTTCCAGAAGATTGGTCTCACTATGAGTTTTATGAAAAACAAAGGATATTGAAGTCAGATAAGTTAGGGAATGTCAGCAAACTATAGAGAAAAAATATACTACAGCATCTTGTTAACATGCCCGGGTACTTTTTCTCATACCTTTAAATTGTCCTCGTCAGCAGTAAAGAAGGAAGAATTACATATCAGATTATTCAGAGTTCTGGGATAGTGACTGGACTGTTACTATGAGTGGAGGTAATCACTGTGTCTTAAAGCGTGAACAAGGCTGCAGTGCTGTCCCACACTTCCATTTACACTGCTGTTTCTGTGCAGGTGTGGCTGATTGTTGTCTCTTCTTTCTCCCTCCTCCAGACACATAAGTTAGACCAAGGCCAGTGAAGACCTAAGATCTGCCATATTGCTCTCCATCCATCCACTCAACTTCCTTTACCCATGAGCCTGACATGAGATCGTAATATCTGAAGATTTAAACCAGGGGAAGACAGGAAGCCCTTTGTGTGTCTTACGTTACATACTGTGTGTTTCAACATGATAATTTACAGGGGAGCCCTATATTTGTTATTGGCTATTTGAAGAATTATTAATAAAATGGTGTGTTTGTTCTCATTCCATTTTTCCTTACAGATTTTACTTAGCCAGAATTCTATAAAAAGAAGAGGTGTCTTCCCAGGCCAAGATCTAGGCATTTTTAGAATTCAGACCCAAATTTCCCTCCTAATTCTGCTGAGATCGTATCCTTAAACCTACACAGAACACTTTATCTTCCTTTTAGAGACTTATAATTAATAGTGGCACATGTAAGCCTCCATGAGTCTTACAGTGAATAAATTAGCTTACCCTCATTTTATTTGAAGTTTTCCAATCCTGTGTGCTCCTGGTACCCCACTGAGATAGTGTTACTGAGAGCACATTTTGGGAAATGTTAGTGTAAACGAGGAAGTCAGCAAACATTTTAAGCTTTTACAGCCATATACTTTCTGTCACAACTACTAAATGCTGAACGTTGTAGCACAAAAGCAGGCATAAACAACATGAAAATAAATAAGCATGACTATGTTCCAATAAAGCTTTATTT
This sequence comes from Cheracebus regulus, assembly GCA_963574635.1. Classification (NCBI taxonomy): domain Eukaryota; kingdom Metazoa; phylum Chordata; class Mammalia; order Primates; family Pitheciidae; genus Cheracebus; species Cheracebus regulus. The sequence goes on from CAUYQU010098841.1 coordinate 43,718, forward strand.
ACAAAAACAGATGGCAGGCCATATTGGCCCATGGGTTGTAGTTTGCTGACCCCTGGTATAGACTAAAAACAATCAAGTGATTTTTTGTTTGCTTTTTGTTTCTCTATTATTTTTTCTTCCAGGTCCACAATCTGATTCCATTTTTTAAGGTCTTATTTCTTTGATGAGGAAAAATATTGGAGGTAAAAAACAGAATCAATTCATCTTTTTAACATAAACCCATTAGACTTTGTTTTAGCTTTCACTTTCATTATTTTGATTACCCCTGCCTCCCACACTCCAACCCTTTCCATCTGCCACACAGCATTCTTGCCAGGACAACTGGCTTTCCGGAAAGTAAAATTCAGAAGCACTGGGCAGAAACCCAAAACAGGAGAAAAGAGTGTCATGGCCAAGAAAGGATAGGCAAGACAAAGAGAGAGAAAGATCCTAAAATGAACACGACAGACTTTGCCCCAATGTGTTTCTACCAATTTTCCCTGTGCTTCCGTCTAGAGCCTTTACTCTAAGCAAAGTGGCCTGGCTGGTCTCCCTGGAGTCTGTTTTGTCTCTTATCCATACGGAAGGTCTTTCTCCTCTCTGGGGATAAAGAGAAGTTAATGGAACTGAGAGAGAAGATACAATAAGTCCATTTCTGACTATCTATCTTTTCTTCTGTGTGTTGTTTTTGAAAATAATATTTTAATCCTTTCAGTAATTATTGTTTCACATTATAATCCTTACAATCACCTCTCATTTATATGCTTCTTTTTTAATAGCAAAATTCCATCAATCTATATTCTCTGTCTCCACATCCTCATATTCCACCTTTTTTTGGAATCACTTCACTGAGGCTTTTCTTTCCATTGCTCCAGGGAAGCCACACTCATCAAGCTCAACAATGACCTTCAGGTATCAATTATCCATCCTCTTCTTGTTCAACTCCTCAGCAGCACTGATTTAATTCTTCTATTTTTTGAAACACTTTCTTTCTTGGCTCCCTGAATGCCACTCTCACCTTCTGACCACTTCTCAAACATTTCTGCATTACCACTCTCATCCAAGCTACCTTCCTCTCTCACCTGGTCTATCAAATAGCTTCTTTACTGCATTTTTTTGATACCACTCTTGCTGCCCCCACTCCCAACTGTTCTCCACACAAGAGACAGTGATGGTTGAGTTGATGCTTTAAACCACCTTAATCTGTTCAAAATTGACTAATGGTCTGCCAACATATTTAAAACAAAACTCAGACCCACTACATGGCCTACAATGTAAAATGTGGTGCCAACAACTCTCTGCCTTCTTCCCTGCCACTCCCCCACTGCATGTGAGTTACACTAGGCTTCTTCTGTCTCATTTCTCACATCCTTTGCACTTGCTGTGTGCCTACCTACAACGTATTTCTCCCCAGTGCATGGATGGCTTGCATCTTCACTTCATGCAGTGCTCTATTCAAATATGACATCTCGGAAAAACTTCCTCTGGCTAACATTTTAAAATTAACCACTCCTTCTTTACTGTCTGTTATCCTACTTTAATTTTACTCAAAGTGCTTATCACTTCTACGTATATATTTATTCATTTGTTGTTCTGTGTGCCCCAGTAGACAATAAGCCCTATCAGGGCTATTCACTTCTGTATCCCCAGCATTTAGAATACTTCCTAGAACACAGTTGGTTGGGAGATATTTGTTGAATAGGCTTGGTAATGGTACATAAAATATTCATAAGGTGTAATATTCTGTATTAAGACTTTAAAAATCAAATCCAGATATGGAATAGGAAATGGTGGAAAGTCATGCATACAACTACCAAGATACAAGGCAGAGTATCTGGTATCCAGAAAGGAGTAAGTGAAATTTTATGAGAGCATGGTTCACTTCGAAATTACCCCCATGCCTAGGGGAAGGGTTTATGGCGAGGATGACATTAAGCTTAAAACATTAGATAATGCATAGTATTTTGTTTGAGAAAGGAAGAAAGAACAGCAAGAAAAATGCTAGAAAGGTAAGAAAGCACCTTCATTCATTTATTTAATGAATATTTATTAATCTTCCATTATGAGCACACTAGGCACTGTTTTAAATGTTGGAGATTCAGGAATGAATAAGAGAAGAATACAAATTACAACCTCAAAAAGTTTACATTCTAGGGGGAACAGTCAATAAGAAAATAAGCAAAGAAATACACAAAGTAATTTTAGATTATGACATAAGCAGGGTTATAACACATTGGAGAATAGGATAAAGAGCTCAAAACAACTGGGGACAAAATTAAGGCACTGCTTGGAACTGACTTACCACAGAAGTTCTCTAAGGGAAATTCTAGAACCAAAGGACGAAAAGGAGCCAGCTCTGCACAGAGGTAAAGGAACATCATACCAAGCCAAGATAACAGCAAGGACACGATCCTGGAGTGGGAAAGCAAATAGTCGTTGACCTGCTCACTGACCATTCTGGTTTCCTACCTTGCAGGCAAATGTAGGATTGCACTTCCTTGTTCTTGAATTCGATTAGTCCTAGCCTTTAAATTGTGAGAAGTAATGAGTATCAACTGCTAATACAAGATCTGCCAGAGGATGTCTTCCCTGTGGTATAACAACTAACAATTTGTTGAGATCAGTGGCTTCTTCATCATCTTAGATCCCTGAGGGACTGCAATAAACAGAGCCCCTCTGTAGTCCATATGAACAGACAATAACATTTCGGTACGTCTGTGTGTATGTGTGTGAACGTATGTTTTCTTTCTCTTGGCTAGTTATCTAAGAATAAAATTGCTGGGTCATGTGGTAACTCTGTGTTTAAGAAACTGTCAAACTGTTTTCCAAGTAGTTATATCATTTAAACTCCCATCAGCAATGTAAAAAGGTTCCAGTTTCTCCACATTCTCACCAACACTTGTTATGTCTTTATTTTTTATTATAGCTATTCTAGTGGGTGTGAAGTGATACATTATTGTGGGTTTGACTTGCATTTCTCTAATAAACACATAATTTTGTTTGCACTGGGCAAAAATAGGTGAAAGGAGACCACTGAAGAAACTCTTTCATAAGACCAGATGATAGATGACAGACAAGGTGGTAACAGTGAAGAGGGTATGAACTTCCACACAGCACAAAGGATTTGCCCAACATTGTGCTAAGAGACTGGGCCAAACTTCAGCCTGGCTGCCACCTGCAGTACACTGTGTCCCTTAAGATGACACACAATGCCACTAAACCGTAAAATATATGTTGTTCCAACCCACAATCTCAAACCATTTTCAGTAATTCACTTACTGCCCTTTGTGATTTTCTGTTGCTCCACAGATCTCCTAATCTTTTTTTTCTTACCCACTTTTTACTTCCTCAGAGCTTCTTTGCATTTTCTTGCTGTTTTCCCTTTAAAAACCTCTGTCACCTTTGTCTTAGTTGGAGTTGAGCTCAATGTATGCTGTGTCCCTCTCCCCTATTGAAGTAGTCTGAATAAAATTTGTCTTGCCAACTTTCATAAATGTCTGGTATTATTCCCTTTTGTCAAGGGAAAGAAGATATATTTCAGAAACAGAATGAAAAGTCATGCTGAAGAATTATATGCAGAGAATGAAAGTAAGCAACAAATCAAGGTTGACTTCTGGGTTCTCAGCTTGAGTAGCTGAGTGGGTGAGGGTGTCAGTTGCTAACTTGAGAAAGTCCTGAAGAGGAACCTGGAAGAAGAAAAAGGAGAAATTTAAAAACAGTTTTGAAAATGTGAATTTAACATACCTATAATATACCCAATTAGAGATAGGAATATAGTATTGTAGCTATAAATTTCAGAGCCATCTTTGTCCATTTGTCATTTAAAGCCATGGAATGAATGAGATCACTGTGTGGGAATGTGTAGACAGAGAAAATCATCCAGAACTGACAGGTAGAGGAGTCTAATAACTAAAGGTAGGATTGAGAAGAAAGAACCAGCAAATGAAAAGACAAAAAAAGGAGGATTAAAGAGGCACGAGGACTACTAAAAAAGAGTAGGACTGGAGAAACTAAAAGAACAGCTTCACAAAGAGGAGGACAATAGTAAATGGTGAAAAAGAGAGTTCAAAGAAATGTCTGTCCATTTTGGCAATAGGTTTATCATGCACAGGAATGGTCTTGGAGAAGTAACGATGGTAAAAGCTAGATTGGAGTAGATTAAAGAAACAGTGGAAGACAGGGAATCTAACGCAATGAATACAGACCACTCCTTCAAGGTTATTTACTATGAAGAAGAAGAGAGAAATATGATGATGAAGAAGTAGAAGGTGGATCATGGGAGGGCAATGTAAAATGTGAGAACCCAGAGTGTATTCACATGCAATTGGAGTAATTTGGTTAAAAGGAAGAAACTTTGCTGTGGGAGACAGGGGAAACCACAGAAGTGAATACTTGACGAAGTTACGGTCTCTGGCACAGGGAGCACAGGAGACTGACCCTTGGCAGAAGCAATGAAGAGATGGAAATAAAAAGTATGGATCCAAATAAAGATATGTTCTGAATTTGATAATGTATATATGAGAAAGCCCCCTCTGCTTCTATTTGTTCAGGCAAGGTTATCAGATAAGGAGACAAGGATGGTAAGACATCCGAAGGAGTGAAGTATGAAAGACTTGTCCTGACAAGGAGAAACAAATTTACAAGGATGAAAATTCTAGGCGATGTGAGGCCCATTTGAAGTGTGTCATCATGAAATTAAGTTGCAATGAATCAGTCACCATATTGTATATGTGTTTTTCATTTGGGTGCAGATGCTCATCTGTTTAAATTCAGGTTCAGACAAGGTAAGTAATTAAATTCAGTCTGAATTGGGTTTAGCCATACTAACATATCAGAGGGCTAGAAAGGCAAGGTCATTGAGAATGTTTACAAGGGGATGATTACTATGACGGACAAGAGCATCTAAACTGGGTAAAAAGGCAAATGTACGTAAAAGAATAGCTAGTAGTAAAGTGGTAAGGTCAATGCATTGGAGACTCAGTTTGGGTGAAAATATTGGACTAGATGAATTAAGACAGCACAGAAGTTGGTGATCAGGGAGTAAGATACTTGAAATAAAGATTTCAGAGGTGACACAGTTACTGATGATACAGGCTAAGTATTCCTTTATTGAAGTGGTTGGGGCCAGAAGTGTTTCGGATTTCAGGTTTTTTCAGATTTTGGAATTTTGGAGCATTTTAGATTTATTTATGAATTTTAGATACTCAGCTTGCAATAAGGTCTAGGCAATAGTGGGGAGGAAGGCAAGAACACTGGCAGAGATCAATGTGATCCCAGTGGCTCATATTCTAAGAAGTTGAAATTATCAGATATTCTGATGAGTACACAGCTTTTGCAAATTTTTTACATTGTATTTAAATGGAGAAGTACATGTTGTTAGCCCACAAAGGCCCAACATTAAAGGCCAAACGCTTGGGTTGCAGATATTTTTTTTAAAAAATCTGAAATAAGTTGTCACAACAATGTTGAAGTCTGTGAGAATGGTGTTCCATGAAATTGTCCATGCACAGCTTGCATACAGCAGCCTTGTAACCAATGGTTAACCTCATCAACATTCTAGCCCAGCTGTTCTTATCTAGGGATGATCTTCTCCCTCAGGGAAGACCCCGGGGGTTATCTGGCAATGTCTGAAAACATTTTTAGTTGTCATAACTTGGGGGGAAGGGAGAACTAGTATCTAGTGAACAGAGGCAAAGATACTGCTAAACATCCTACTATGGGCATGACTGCCCCGCTGACCCCTGCAATAATCTCTGGCCCAAAATATCAAAGTTAAACTCTAGTCCTAGCATCTGTGAGTATTCCCTTCCCTTTCCTCTTACCAGGAAGACATGTACATTCTTCAGAAGCAGAAGACCACAGTGATTTTTGTATCACTATGGAGCATGGAGTCTGTACAGACTCCTGTCTTTGGCCCATTCCCTAATCTCTCCTCCTCCTCCAGCCACCTATGTTTCTGATGGCAACTTGTTTTCATTCCTGGCTGGAGATAAAGAAAGCAGCTGTAATCACTAAGTCATTCAATTAATTACCTGATGCTAAAATTAAGGTAATTAAAAAGGAAGAATTAGGTCAATCCTTCTCAATTGGCTGTACTCTACTTATCTTGTAAGCTGTTAGTCTAATTGTGATGCCTCCTTGGGTTCTGAAAAATGCCCCAGTGGTATTTCTCATCTTCTCTGACATTTGCAATTTGCCAAAGGACTTGCAATGAGAGTTCTATATTAAGTATCTAATACCCAGAGGGCCAGTTCTGAACCCGGTCCTGGCCCTCTTAATCCACAGGTTCTGTACCAATCACGGATTGAAAATATTCAAACTTTTTTAAAAATTAAAAATAACAATAAGGCAATAAAAAATACAAATAAAACACTACAGTATAACAACTATTTACATAAAATTTACATTGTATTAAGTATTAGAAGTATTCTAGAGATGATTTAAAGTATACGGGAGAATGTGCATAGCTTATATGCAAATTTTACAGCAATGTATATAAGAGATATGAACATGCATGACCTGGAACCAATCCCCCGCTGATAGAGAGGGACAACTCTAATGTGCTGCTTGTCCTAAGACTTTCCCTGAAGTTTTGTGCCACAATAGATACTTATTTCAAAGACCAATTCCTAGTTCCAGCTCTGCCACTAGCTCATGGTATCATCTTAAAGGTCACTTGATCTCTTTGGATTCAATTTAATGCCTATAGCATGAGGAAGAAAGGTCAATTAGGTGATGTCCAAAGCCAGAACATTAAGAATCTCAGATTTATTTTGATAAATACCCAGGGATTTAACAGTAAAACAGATCTGATATGGTCCTCTGAGATTTACTCTCCAGTGAGGGAAAGACAGATACTAACCGTATCACTACAAAAGGTGACAAGTGCATACAGAAGCGCAAAATATTGTCAGGGCCTTGCTACTTTAAGTATGGTTCTTGCACCAGCTTTATCAGTGTCAACTGAGAACTCATCATAAAGGCAGGAAACTGGGTTCCCATCCCAGACTCACTAAATCATAATGTGCATTGTAACAAGATCGTCTAAATGACCTGTAGGTGATTTAAACCTGAAAAAGCATCGGTCTAAGGTTGGGACAGTCTCTATGCACTTTTAATAAACAGAAGGTGGGAATAAAAGCTGAAAACATTGTCTAGGGCCAAGTCAACAGTTTGGGCTTCTTTTGGCAGACATTTGAAGACAGTGTAAAGCCTTTAAATGGGGAAAAATACATAATCAGTGCTGGGATTTATGAAGATTAAATTGTACATGTGTAGACAGATTGTAGAAAGTAAACTAGGAAAAGGGAGACAGTTACTAGGCCATTGCAACAGCATAGGATGAGTGTATCATAAAGATAGAGAAAATAATGAATAAAACCTAATGCTGTTTTTGTATTTCAATAGTATGCTTTAAAAAAAAAATCACAAGATTTTATTATAATATTAGTATTTGTTTTTCAGCCTCTGAGAGACTTCTGATCAGCAGAGAGATTAAGTCTCTTTCCAAAGTACTACGGATAAAAATTTTAAATGATGGCAATATGTAAAATTATATATAAATTATATATATAATAGAAAAATCTTTTAAAATTTCACATATATTTCACAGACCCAAGTAAAATCTGTCATCAACCACTTACAGACATGGATATTTTATCATCCATAGTTGCTTTTTACTGACAAAATAATTGTTAAAAAAAAAAAAACACCCTATTATATATGGGGCAAGATGAATGAATAAATTAGAAACATAGATCATTTTTCCTCTCTGGGACTCATCAGCCTATTGTGATGGTTAGAAATCTCTTAAGGGCCCTTACATTCTGACATTCTGAATTTAATCATGCAATAACATTGTTCATTTAACAAGTACTTACTGAGCATTAGGATTACACCAGCAGCTATCCAGGCATGTGGACATAATAATGAGCTAAAGCAGACATGGTGTTTCCCTCACAGAGTTCTCCAAATCACTATATGATCCTTCTAGGTAGACAAAGCTGAAATTACCAGAGAAATGTCCCAAAGTTTTTAAAACCTAAGTTGAGAAACTTGGAAGGAAAGGTATTTTGGTATTCGGTGACTGCCATAACAAATTACCACAAATTTGGTAGCTTAAAACAATAAAAATTTATTCTCTTATAGTCCTAGAATAAGATGCCCTGAAAAGTTCAAGATCAAGGTATTGGCTGGGCCCTGCTCCCTTCAAAGCCTCTAGGGGAGAATCCTTTCTTACTTACATCTTCCAGCTCCTGTTGCTCCAAGCATTTGACTTTCTCCAGCAGAACTCTATCATCTGCCTCTCTTCACATGGCCTTCTCTTTTTCCTGTATCTTCTCCTCTTTGTCTCTTATAAGGACACTTGCCATTGGATTTAGGGACCACCCAGATGATTCAATATGTTCTCGCTTGAGATCATTAACTTAATTGCATCTGCCAAGACCCCAAGTAAGGGGATGTTCAATGTTGCTAAGTGTTAAAATTTGGATATTCCTTTTTTTTTTCTTTTTTGTTTTGTTTTTCTTCTTTGAGACAGAATCTTGTTCTGTTGCCCAGGCTGGAGTTCAATGGCACAGTCTTGGCTCACTGCAACCTCCACCTCCTGGGTTCAAACGATTCTCGTGCCTCAGCCTCCTGAGTAGCTGGGACTGCAGGCATGCGCCACCATGCCCAGCTAACTTTTATATTTTTAGTAGAGACATGGTTTCACCACGTTGGCCAGGTTAGTTTAGTCTCAAGCTCCTGGTCTCAAGTGATACACCAGTCTCAGCCTCCCAAAGTGCTGGGATTACAGGTGTGAGCCACTGCACTCAGCCAAATTTGGATATTGCTTTTTAGGAGGCACTATTCAACCTACCACAGAACACATGGTCACAAAATGGTTAGGAACTGATAACCTGGATGTTTTACCAGTCCACCAACAGAACCATCCATTGGTGATGTTTTCAACTTGCCTACCTCTTCAATAAAAAGACATAAACCAAGCAGAGGGATGAGGTACTAGAAAGGAACACACCTTGTCATTTCATGTAACCGTTTAGCCTGGGAACCTCAAGGATGACTTCAATGGCCTTCAGAAGTCCTTGAATAAGTTGATGGATGTTCAGAAGAAAAAAAGCATTTAATTGAGAGGCCAATTATAATAACCCTCTTAAAGAAAGCCTTTTAGAATCACTCATTAGTACAGCTCTATTTAGGTGAACAGAGTAACAAGACAGAGTCATTACCCTTAGGAGAGTGAGAAGAGTCAGGGAAATGCATTTTAAAGGCAACGAAAGCCCAGTGAGATTGATGGGCTTCATACCTACTTCAATATGTTCAATTCACTGCTTTATGGTTTTCAATGAGTGTGCCTCAACTCCATTATCTTTATTGGATGAGTGCCAGTGGACACTGGAGGTAAGAGATAATAAGAATCACGTTACTATTATCCTTAATATGAAATTGTCTAATGCTGCATCATCAAAATATAAAGAAAATTATATTCAATATATAATTACTTTTAATCACTGTCTATTTTTGAAAGCATAAGTTAGATGAAAAGCTATTCCTCTATCATGAATCACTGAAATCTTTCAAGCCAGATAATATCTATGTTATGCTTCTCTGAACTTGTAACTAACTATAAGATTATCTGAGATATATGTGAAGATATGTGCCACAGATAGATGTGACTGAAATATATTCACAGCCACAAAATAAGTAGTAAGTATTTAGCTCAGTCCTTCATCCTCATCAAATTATTAACCTAGCAAGATAACTTTTTCTCCATGCGCTTCATTGTTTTATTTTGTCAAATTAAGGGCATCACCTCTGGAGTCATGCAGCATAGGCCCAGAAAAAAGTAGAATTTCAAATTCATGTCAGTTTGGAAAGTGCCACAAAGTATTTATCTTTCTTAGATATTCATAATTCACATTTGAACACTAATGGCTCTGAGAAGGCCTGAAATAAAAACATATTTATGTAAGCCATTTTGTGGGTGTCAATAAACTCTAAAGTTTACATGAAAAGCCAACTGACCTCAAATAACTGAAATAAAATGGAAGAAGAACAAAGTTTGAAGACTCACATTACCCAATTTTAAGACTTAATATAAAGCTACAGTAATCAAGATAGTGTGATATTGGTGAAAGAAAAGAAACATAAATCAATATAACAGAATGAAAGATCCCAGAAACAGACCCACACAAATATTGTGAACTAATTTTGTTTCTTTTTTTTGAGACAGTCTCACTCTGTCACCCAGGCTGGAGTGCAGTGGCACAATCTCGGCTCACTGCAACCTCTGCCTCCCTGGTTTCAGCAATTCTCCTGTGTCCGCCTCCCAAATAGCTGAATTACAGGCATATGCCACCACACCCAGCTATTTCTTGTATTTGCAGTAGAGATAGGGTTTCACCATGTTGGCCAGGCTGGTCTCAAACTCCTGACCTCAAATTATCTGCCTGCCTCAGCCTCACAAAGTGCTGGGATGAGGCAAGAGCCACCACACCCAGCCCTTGTGAACTAATTTTTGACAAAGGCACAAAATCAATTCAATGGAGAAAGGATAGTATTTTCAATAAATAGTGCTGGAACAATTGCACATCCATACGCAAAAAAAAATAATAATAATAACTTACCCACAGATCTTATATCTTACATAAGAATTAATTCAAAATGGATCATAAAACTATAAAAGTAAAACTGTAAAACTTCCAGAAGAAAGCAAAGGAGAAAATATAGGAAAACTTGAATTCGGTAATGAGTTTTTAATTATAACACAACACACACAACCCATGAAAGATAAACATTGGCAAGTTGGCCTTTACTTAAACTAAAAACTTCTGCTTCATGAAATACACTCTTACAGTAACAGACAAGGGATAGACTAGGAGAATATAGTCACAAACATATATCTGATAAGAGACTTGTATCTAAAATATATGAAGAACTTTCAAAACTCAACAATAAGAAAAAAATTAATTCAAAAATGCACAAATGATGTGAATAGACACTTCACCAAGTGGTATATGATAGCAAGAAAAGATGTTAACATTATATATCATTAAGGAAATAAAATTAAAACAACCATAAGACAGTATGACATACCTATTAGAATAGCTGAAATCTTTTTAAAAGAAAAAAATAAAAAATCTTGACAATAAATTGCTAGCAAGGATGACAAGCAACAGATACTCTCATTCATTGCTGGTGGAATTGCACTTTGGAAGACAGTTTGGCAGTGTCGTACAAAGCGAAATATAGTCGTATCACGGTGTCAAACAACCACGCTTCTAGGTATCCAACTGATTTGACAATGTATGTCTACACAAAAGCCTGCACACAAATGTCTAGAGCAACTTCATTAATAATCTTCAAAAACTGGAAGCAATCGAGACATTTATTAGCTGCATGGATAAACCAACTGGTATGCTCAAACAATGAAATACTATTCAATAATAAAAATGAATAAGCTAACAAATAAAGACATAGATGTCTTTATTTGTTACTAAATTAAAGGCATAGATGAATCTTAAATGCATATTGCTAAATGGAAGCTGCCAGTCTGAACTGTATGATTTCATTTATATAACGTGCATAAGAGTTAATATAGCAGGCTTGAGACCGTTAACCATAGGAAAACCTGCTTGCAAGGTTGCTCTTCTGCCAGCATCTGGGAACTTGGATGTCAGAAGAGTTTCCACCATTCCAGGACTGGTAAGAGTGGCTCACTTTGCCTTAACTGTTCATGAAAACAATATGGTATATGCTGAATACCTACTTCCCTTCTAGATATCTGGAATTGGGGTATATGTTAGGCATGAAATTTTTTTTTTAATTAGGAAGTAGGGGAATCCCAGGATGGAATGCCGAATATGGCAAAAGATTGTAGTACAAATGCATAAAGCAACCTCATTCAAAGGGGTAGAATAAAACTAACATCAGAAATTAGTGGAATCTATAAGATCAAAGACAAAAGAAACTATATGTAAACACTGTACTCTAGTTGATAAGGTTTTTTTCCCAGGGAGTGGAAGTGAAGTCTGAAACCTCTAAGCATGTATACTGGAATTCAACAATTAAGTAATTAGATGTCAGATCATGGGAACCAGGTTTTCATTGCTGAAGCTGGAAACTACAGACAAGCAAGGGAAAGGCTAGAATGTTGCGTGTGGTAAAAGATTAGAGTTGGAGACATCAATGTGAAATTATGCTTTGCTTAATATATAGATGTTACATACAGAAATATTTATAGATAGGTGTACTTACATCAATGAGTATAAACATATACATTTTTTTGATCTGCCAGCTGAGAGTTCTTAGAAGCAATGGCTCACAAGTTGCAAATGCATATATAGCCCCCAGGTCTTGATTTCTAATAATATTCATATATTAAAAATAAGACTTCTTGGAAATATCTGATTTTAGTACTAGAGCAGAAAATATACAAAATTAGCCTGAAACATCTCATGTAAGAAAGTTAGCATATGCTAAAACGAACAACAACAACAAAAAATGCAATGATGAAAGTGTGTCAAAAGAACATAGGAAGCAACTTAAAAAGCTCCCAGTGGCCAAAGATGGAATAATTTGTGCAAAAAATTAAAATTATATTGAATTATAACCCAATATATAAAGTAAATATCTATGAGTCTCTACTGATATAAATAAATGATTAAATAAATGGAAGAGAATAGGCAAATCTCCCGTGCTGAAATATTCCGAAGGATTTATGTAGATACTCTGCCCCAAGGAGATAGAGAATAACTTTCCACACATTATATATCAGCTGCACATAGTAACTTTCTTCCAAAAATTACAATAGTGCAGGAAAAACAACAGTAACCCTAAAGTGGAGAAATTTAACAAACACTACCAAATCCAGTAACCAAGATTAACACCAACAGTGGTTAAGTCATCCTGATAGTATATAGCCTTAATATGATGTAATGAGAATAGCACTTTATGTACATGATCTTACTCCCAAAAAAGTCATAATCCCAGTCTAATTATGAGAAAAATATTAGATACATTTTACTAGAGAGTCATTCTACAAAATACTTGACTGGTACTGTTAAAAACTTTTAAGGTTACCTGAAATGAGGAAGCCTGATAAACTGTAGTAGCCAAGAAGACCCTAAAGAAACATGGGATCTTAATGTAATGCACTGTATTGAATGGGATCCTAGAACAAAAAAGACATCAGGCAAAACAAAACACATTAAGAAAATCTAGACGAAGTATAAACAAAGTATAAATGTAATAAATAATGATATATCAGTATCAGTTCATTAAGTGTGACAAATATACCACACTAATGTCAGATGTTAATAACAGAGAAAGCCAGTTGTGATGTATGGAAACTCTCTGTACTATTTTTCCAACGTTTTTGTAAATGTAACATTATTCTAAAACAAAGCATTTATTTAAAAACATATTGATATCTGTTTATCCAGAGTTTTTCAAAGGTATTTGACCAAAAGTCTTCCTTTTTTCCTTCTGTATATTACCTACTAACACCCACTAGAATTCCCATTTCGTAGGTAACTCTTTGGAAAATGTTGACTAAGGTGGCTGCTGAGAGTTCTTCCAACTTTAAAGCTTTGACTCAGAAGCTTGGAGTAAAAAATAACCTGGATGTATGGTACATCCTTTCCAAATGGCTACATGTAAGTTGCAACTTCCCAGGAGTAAGAGAAAAAAGGTCACCCCACCCACCTCATTAGTGTTAGTTGGTTCTGGTTCAGTGTCCTTGAAGTTTTCCCTAAAATGCTTAGTGTGCTATCCAAATTTCAGCTTCCAACCTTCTAGGATATACAGTGCAAGCATGACTGGCTTCTATTGTTAGCAAGTCTCTTGTTTCAGAGAGCTATTTCTGCCCAGATCTGTACCTGAGCAGCAAGTATCTGACCTTTCAATTTGGATCTAGCTTCATGTTGCTTTATTATACTCAGTGTCATGTGAGTTCAAGCCATGGTTTCCCTTACAAAGTGCGGAGCTTGGAAACACCTTTTACCCAAGAGCGTCTGCAAAGGAAATAATGCTACTTACCCAAAACCTTTTCATGAGAATATTGCCACAGTCAAACGAGAGAAAATATGGCAATAAATACTGTGAACTGCAAGTACTTACCTACCTTTGAAAGGATGATTCCCCTACACACACCGCTCTCCTTCAACCATTTGCTACTACTTTCATCCTCCTCATAAGGGACACAGCCAACGCTCCTTTATGAAAACCTATCCTTATTTCAAATACCATTTATTCCACTGACCCTTCCCTGATTCCCAAGTCAAACCCCCAATAGTGCTCAGTACTGTTTAATATTGCAAATTATCCCTTCCCTTGCTTTTAATTTTTTTTCATATCACTCCTGTTGAGTTTGTCTCATTCAATATATATCTGAATGTTATTTTTAAAATTATTTCCAACTTTTAAGTTCAGGGGTACATGTGCAGGATGTACCGATTTGTTACGTAGGTAAACATGTGCCATGGTGATTAGCCACACAGATCATCCCATTACTGCAGTGTTAAGCCCAGCATTCATTAGCTGTTCTTCCTGATGCTCCCTCCTCCCATCCCCTACCCTCTGACAGGCCCCAGTGTGTGTTGCTCCTCTCCTTGTGTTCATATGTTCTCATCATTCACCTCCCACGTACAAGTGAGAACATGTAGTATTTGATTTTCTGTTCCTGCATTAGTTTGCTGAGGATAACGGCTTCCAGCTCCATCTATGTCCCTGTAAAGGACATGATCTCATTCCTTTTGGGATGGAGTTTCGCTCTTGTTGCCCAGGCTGGAGTGCAGTGGCTTGATCTTGGCTCTCTGCAACCCTCGCCTCCGTGGTTCAAGCAGTTCTCCTACCTCAGCCTCCCAAGTAGCTGGGATTACAGTCATGTGCCACCATGACCAGCTAATTTTTTGTATTTTTAGTAGAGACGGGGTTTCACCATGTTGGCCAGGCTGGTCTTGAACTCCTGACTTCAAGTGATTCACCCGCCTTGGCCTCCCAAAGTGCTGGAATTACAGACGTGAGCCACCACGCCTGGCCGATCTTATTCCTTTTTATGGCTGCATAGTATTCAGTGGTGTATATACCATATTTTCTTTATTCAGTCTATTATATAGATGGCGGTGATGTAGGCAATAGTAAGGATGACGGAGAGAGGACAATGAAGTACCACAGAGGTCAACGTGAATTCTTAACTTCTCTTTCCTCACTTGCTGCAGATATCCCAGCAACAATTAATCTTGTTCATTTGACCTCCTTGGTACTTCACTGTCCTCTCCCCATCACCCTTACGACTGCCTACATCACTGGCGTCTATCACTTAGATAACTGCAACAGCAATTTTCACATAATCCCCAAGCCCCAGTCTGGGTAAGTGGTTCCACCCAACTCTTTGTTGTACTACCAGAGCGATCTTTCTAAAATTCAAATATACGTCACTGTTAATATCTCTTGTTAGCTTCCAAAGTCCTCAGGATAATATTCAAATTCCTTAGTATAGAATGGCCCTGCCATTTTTGACTCTCTGGCATCATTTCTTAGCACTCTGATCTACTCATACAGAACTTTCTAAAGTTTTCTGAATACACCAAGTTCCTTCATGGCTCTTCCTAAATTATTCTACTCATGTATCTTCCCCACACCCTTTCATCTGAATAACCTCTAACCATTCTGTAAGATTTCCAGGTACTATCCCCTCTAGAAAACTTTTTGGCCTCCCTTAAAGCCAAGCTACATGCTTGTTCTGTAAGTTTTATAGCATTCTGGGGATACCTCTAAACCTATGAAAACTAAGTATATATGCCACATACTCACTATTATTTTTATCTGTTTCCTCTTTGGACTGTGAGCTCTTTGTTGGACAAACACACAAATGAATGAGGTATGTACCATATTCCAGGACATTCTATCACTTGCGTGGTTTTTGCTAGGGAAGACTACCCTGAAACAAGTGTTTTCCTTTCAAAGTATCTCATCCCATAGTCTAGTTCCTGAGGAACTGGTCTAGTTTATAATCTAGTCTCCCCTACTAGTTGGTGACCTTATCAAAGATTAATTTGGGTCACTATAATCTGTTATTCAAGGACTTGGTCTATGCTTAAATCCAACTGGGGAGAGGCAGGGGGGATAATTAAGCTTCATAAAACAATCTATCAGTTTGGATCTAGTCACTAATTGTATGTTTTTAAATCACACCATTGTCTCAACCAAATAGAAAACCATCCAATTCCACAAAGTCAAACACTTAGCCAGCTGGCTCAGTGCCTCTGCGTTTTTCTCAAGAAACCATCAGTCCTCTTGTGCATGGGCTGAGTGGGAGAAAACTGCCTAGTGAGAGAGCAGGGGTGGAGAGACCTGTGAGAAAGGCCTCTCCAGTTCTGCACCCAGGAAAATAACTTTTGCCTTACAGAATTCTGATTCCAGATCGAATGGTCACTTCTTTTGCTATAGCAAATTAAATTCTACAACAGATCTAGAGCAGGGATCAGCAAACTTTTTTCTTAAATGGCTAGCTAATAAATATTTTCAGCTTTGTGGGCCAGGTGACAAAATTTAGGCTATTATATACTTAGTAACATAACAATTTAAAATGTAGTCATTTTGAAACATAAAAAATCTTTTTGATAGCTCTCCATTAGTTTGAAGACTATGTAGCTGGATTTGATACCTGGACTGTAGTTTGCCAAACCATGCTCTAGAATTGCCTACCTTCCCATAACACCCTTCAGGTATTTCAAGCTAGCACACATGATAGCATACCTCCAAACTCTGTCCCACATACAGCCCCTAGGCATGGTCTTGGTCTCTTTATTTCTACCCCCTTCAAGGTCTCCAGATGTCTCCTATTGAATAGCACTTGCAATTAGTTGTCTATTTAAAATCACAGCACTCATTGCTTGAGTCCAGGAGTTCAAAGCTGCAGTGAGTTATGATCATGCCTTGTAGCCTGGGTGACAGACTAAGACCCCGTCTCTTAAAAAAGAAAATCACAGCATTCACAGTAAATACAATATTCTAGTTCTTGTTTGTATGGCATGAATTTTGGCAAGTGGTATTTATTCAGAATCTACAATTCTACAGAATGTTATTTTGTTCCCCACTCCTGTCTCTGCTTCATATAAGGAAGACGCAAATCATTATTTAGATCTCAAGTTAAACCTCTTCAAAGTATCATTATATCCAAAATCCTGCCCTCCCTCTCCATTCTTCAATCTCTATTTCAGTGCCATTTTTTGTTTGTCGTTTTTCTTCATAGGACATATCCCAATTTATAATTATCTTAATGATTTGTCAGTTTACTTGAAGGATATTTTATTTGTCGTCACACCAAGCAGAATAAAGTGAAAGCCTGAGAAAGCTAAGATAATTTCTAGTTCCAGTCATGATAAAGTAAAGGCATCAAACTTAACTTCTGCTACAAATGCCAAGCAAAACAATATATAAAATAATGTTCTCAGGCATTGGACAATGATTAATGTCAGGCTATGATCCTCAACAGAAAAGAAGCACATGAGGTAAAACCCTCTGTGTTCGAGTTCTTAAGAGAAATAGAATCAATTTGATGGATGGATGGATGGATAAGTAGGTAGCAGATGGACAGATGGATGGATGGATGGATGGATAAATGGATAAATAGGTAGATGGAGAGATGATGCTTATTATAGGAATTGGCTTATGTGGTTATGGAGGCCAAGAAATCCAATGATCTGCCATCTGCAAGCTGGAAAACCAGGAAATCCGGTGCTATAATTCACCCTGAGTTCAAAGGCCTGAGAACCAAAGGAGCCAGTGGTGTAAGCACTGGTCTGAAGGCCCAAGAACCAGGAACACCAATGTCTGATGGATGTCCCGGCTCAAACAGAGTGAATTTGACCTTTTTCCATCTTTTTGTTCTATGTGGTCTTTCAATAGCTTGGATAATACCTGTCCACAATAGTGAGGGCAATCTTCTTTACTCAGTCCACCGATTTAAATGCTAATTTCTTCCAGAAATACCCTCAGACATATCCAGAAATAGTATCCTATGGGTATCCCTAAGCACAGCTGATTTGACACTCAAAATGCTTTCTTCTTGAGGGCATTTTCTAAATTGTGATGTAGAGAAATCGAGTCGAGAAGACAACAGCAGTTTTACTGGATTGAGGAAATGGAGATCAGAGTTTACAGCAGCTAAGACGATTGAAATTTCAGGTGTGGAGAAAGGAGGAAGTAGTAGAGAAACAGTCCTAACCATCAGTGTAAAATTAATCCTTGGGCCCTTGGAGTGGCCATTTGGCATCATGATGAGTAAAGTCCTTCATAGAATAAAATTTCTTTAAGTTTAGAAAGTGTTTACATACAGCTCCCCTCGTAACAATCTCTGTAGAGGATGTAGAGTAAGAATTAGCATCACTCATCATCTTCATTCACAATGAAGATTCAAAAATTATCTGACCTAGTAAAGGAAAATGCTGCAGTCAATAGAAGAGCTAAAACTGGAACTCAAGAAAATTACGGTAATTAACTAACCACCTACTCTACACAGACACTGTGCTAAGCCCTTTTTATAAACTTCCTTGCTTCATTTAATCAGCAAATCTATGCTAATAAATTAGTCCTAATATTTGCCTCATTTTACGATCTATCTCATTACAGAACCCATGTGCTAAAACACCGTGCTCCACTCCCTTCCCCAGAGCCTTTACCTCTGTCCAGTGCTTTCTCATGGTAACGCTACTTCAGTATCTCAGATTCCTTGGAACTGAGACTGTCTGAAACTGGGCTCATTAACACCATTTCTTTAGTTTATTTGTTTGGATGTGAGAAGTGAATCTGTTTCCCAGCAACTATGTCCCCTACTCCCTCAATTTTCCCTACTTATTATCTACCCCATGATCAACTACAAATTAGCCAAATGATGGGCAGATTTTAGATTTCCCAGAAATGGACGGGGCACTTGCAAACGTTTGTTCTCTTGGCACGAAGTGGCTTATTGAGGACAAAGCGGGGAGACGGAATTGGCCATTAATCTCGATGTGTCTACAGATTTGGGAGCCAAGTCTCCCAGGATAGCCATTTAAACGTCTGTTGGCCATTTCATGGAAGAACCAATGGTAATCCCAAAAGGAGCCAAAATTTTGGTTGAAACAGGTTCCCTTTAACATCTGTCTGCAAAGTTAATGGTCAATTTGGTAGTTCTTCTGTGAAATCCACTAATAAGCCTTGCACATCACCCGTCATCCTTTAATATTCTGAGAGTCAGACAATTGTTCAAACTGACCTGTCAAACACTTGTTGTAGAAACATGTAAAAATGCCCCCTACACCAATATAAAACACAACTTGGAACTCACACAGCCCCTATCTAATGTGTCTCCTCGAGCCAAGGGCTTTCCACTCATTAATAATCTGTATCAAAGGCAATTTTCACAAACATAGTCCTTTCTGGGATTATTTTCTAAAATGTTCTAGAAATGAACTGTGTCCAGGAACCAAAGTGAACCCTGAGTAGGACATAAATTATCATTTTTCTCTTGTATATTGATGTTTATTCAATACATATTTTAAATACCTATCATGCTCCAAGTAACATTCTAGACACTGGAGGCACAGTAGGAAACAAGTCAAACACCTTTGTGCTAGACTTTAGGAATGGGCTTCTTCTTCCAGGCCCATCTCAGGATTTTACATCCCTGAAAACGTGATGTAAGGGCTTTATTTGGCCAATAAAATGTAGACTGTACTGATGTGTGTCACCATGAGAGAGCAGCTTTGCCCAGGGCATTTTTTGCCATGCTCTCCTTTCACTCTGCCTAGCGAATAGCCTGGGTCTTGGAGTTAGGGAAATGCCTGGTAGGGTTCCCAGAAGATCCAGCATGGACATATGACATCAACAAAGCTTCCATGTTGCTTTACAGCATTGAAAAAGAAAAAAATTAAGCCTAACCTTTTGTCTCAGGTGTTATGGACACATAGATTCAAAATTCAGTCTCTCAAGATTTCCACCACAATCCAGCCTATCCAGACCATCTGGCATAAATGCCAATAGTCACACGCAGACAAAGCTTACTTCTCTGACATAAGAGAGTTCTGCGATGACCTCAACTATAATGGCAGCAGCAGAATACAAAGAGCCTCAGACTGGAAGAAAGAAGATGAAGACCCTTGTTTCTGTAGGTTGACTCGGAATCTGGTTTGTGCAGATGGCAGATGGACAAACAAGTGAGAAGTTTCCAAACTTGACCCTGTATCATATTCAACACCTGATCTTGTTAAAAGAATTCCCTCAACAGATTACTAGATCTCAGTGGGTGCCCTGAAATTAAGTACCTCAGAGTGATTTTTATGCATCTCATGGATTTTGGAGTCATAGTTCTAAGTTATAAGTCTCCTCAGAACCCATACCATGTCCGTCCCCCATGTGACACAGCCTTCACCTTGGTTCCTGATTTGACTCCTATTCCCTTTCTGGGATTGGGATTCTGTCCTGAACCTGAGCTTACTGGGCTGGAGCTTTGATCATACATATATGACCAATCCCTTTGTTCTGAGAAATGAATCCTGTCTCCTGAGCTCCCAGACCCATGACACCTTGTGATTCAGAGGAATACCACTCTTTGAGGAGGCCCAGCTGGAGCTCACTGTGGTACATAATTTTGCGATATGGGTAACCCTGCAATCTCTTCTCAAAGAAATTTATCCCTCCACTCACCATCCCCTGTTGAAGGAGTGAGTCAAGGTAGGTGTGTTTTATTATAATATGTGATCCACTGCAAGTCATAGCCAATTTAACACACAAAAAAGCCAATTCAAGGAAAGCCAACCTACTAACTGGCTAATAATGTTTTGCCTTGAAAGTCTGTACAAAGAAAATAAAAATCTGTGATCAGAGACTGGTGAATATTTACACTGAAAGGTTACATGGAATCAGGGATAGAATGGTCATTCTCAGCCATGTTCTTACTGAGAAGTTATCTCAGAAAGTGAAATGCCAGAGAAAGCCTATTAACATTTTTAATACAGTAAGAGAGAGAGAGAAAAACAGACAGAAGAGGAAACTCTATCCTTAGAACATTTTAAGAAAAGTATACAATTTTTGAGGCAAGGTATATTCTGTGTTTCATTTTTCTGAAGTGCTCCTGTAAACTTTCAAAAACTCTCCTTTCCTTGAACTAGCTTGAATGGGCTTGGTTTCTTATAAATAAAAAGATTTGTCTGTGTTGAATTTCCTTAAATGATGAACATGGGTCTTATTCTAGCCTGGTGTTACCACTTGGAAAAATTGAACTATTACCCAGGCTCAGGCCAGCCTTTCCCACCAGCCTGGGCCACTAAAGACCCAAATTCCTCTCAGCTGAGTCAATCCTAATTATGTTCATATTTCAACAAGATTATTTGCTTATTTTTACTTTCACCTACTTCCAAATTGAAATAGCTTTATTGTTCTCTTGGTCCTTTTCAAAGTATTGAAAAATCAACCAAAGCTAGTCGACCAAGTATTAACTAGTTGGATAGATGGTATATTAAAATATATCCCATCACATTAATGGAGATGTCTCTCCCATGCTTTCTTATAAATCCAGCATGCCCTGATTTAAGGAAATTTATAATTTTAAAAATCTCAAATTGTAATAAACTGTGAGGGTAAATTTGCTTTTCCAAAGCAACTCTTCAAATTCAGAGCACTCTATGCCTAGATGTAGGCATTTATTTCAAAGATAAACACTGGGTGGAGAAGGGACAGAATACAGTAATGTCCACTGAAGGATATCTTAGAGAATCATAAAAATCAATAGGACAGGATTTGATTTGCATAGCATATTTCCAAGACATATCACTACTAATGATCAACTCCTGAGATTCTGGAATGAGTTTAGCTGACTCTAACCTCACCCAAATCCACTTAAGACAATCTCTAGAAAATAATTTCACATATTTCCAATAAGCAAGTTTCTATGAACTGGTTACACAATCTCTTCACAACACAAATATCTCAATGCTGAGAGTCCTTACGGCCTCCACACCTTAATGTACCAATTTATTTCTTCCTAAAATGCAACCTGTATGACCTAGGACACTCATTAAGAAAGGGAAACCAAGTTCTCTACCAGACTTACCAATTCTTGCTGAGTAACACTCCCCCAGAGCAAAGAGAAATGCGCAAAGCATGAATTTATTGGTGGGAAAATGTCAGGCATCAACAGTACATTTATTCACTCATTATATAAGTATTAATGAATATCTAATATAGTCTATTGTTAGTGATTATATTTTTGTTAAATTTACATATGGGAAGTTGGTAAGTAATCAATTTTAAAGCATTTATTATAGCATAGTGGTTAAAGATATGGTCCCCAGAATCAGTTTTTTAGGTTTGACTCCTAACTATAAACCTTCTAAGGTTTTAGTTTCATCATCTGTAAAACAGAAATGAAAACAGGAATAACCTTGCAAGATGATTGTGTAAGTTAAATTATATAATCTACGTGTGATGGTTAATTTTTTCAGTTGCCAAGGCCACAAAGTACCCAAACATTTGCTCAAACATTATTCTGGGTGGATCTGTGAGGATGTTTTCGGATGAGATTAACATTTGAACCAGGAGACCAAGTAAAGCAGATTGCTCTCCCTAATGAAGGTGGACCTCATTCAGTCAGCTGAAGGCCTGAACAGAACAAAAAGGCTGACTTCCCTATGTGTAAGAAGAAACTTCTCCTGTTTGACTACAGCAGCTAGAACATTAGTCTTTTCCAAACTTCAGTCTAGAGTACTGAAACATTGGCCCTTCCTGGGTGTCAGGCCTGCTAGCTTTTTTATTAGAACTTACACAACTGGCTCTGCTACTTCCCAGATCTTCAGATTCAGGCTAGAACCACACATCGACTCTCCTGGGTCTCCAGCTTGCCAACTGCAGACCTTGGGATTTCTCAGCCTCCATGATCATGTAAGCCAGTCCTTACAGTAAATCTCTATTTCTCTCACTTTGGTGCTATTCACACACACACACACACACTCTCTCTCTTCTTTCTATCGGTTCTGTTTCTCTGGAGAACTCTAATATGTCATGTAAAACATTTAGCACAATGCTAGAGCCATATCAATCACTCAATGAAAGGTTAGCCATTATTATAATCAAGTGACTGCATTGGTCAC